>JALPNA010000083.1:0-15988 GCA_024244115.1 Nematocida sp. AWRm77
CTTCGTTTGTGCTCTCTCTCTGCACGTCCCCATTCGGTGCCTGGGCCTGGCCTTGCTTGCTGCCTGGAGACTCTTTGCCTGAGATACTATCTACAGTAGGATGATCCGTGGTAATTCTTTGAATTTTGCACGAGTCTACCATAACGGTGATGGTGTCCCCAAGAACTTTCACGCTGCACACACCAGCTATCCAAAGCACTCCAACTCTCATCATCTGCCAAGAAACGGGTGTTTTAAAGAAAAGATGCATTTATTGGCTTATTTCTTTGACTTGTTTCTTCTCCTCCAAAAGGAAAGACTTCAGAATTCTGTTCTCCACACACACACCGCACACTGTGCCCCCGTGCATCCTCGTTACGTTTCTTTTGTTCTTGGAAAGCCTTGCTAGATCTGCAGGACGGAGAGAAGGAACTCCCTTCAGAGCCTGCTTGCAGTCCCCGCACTTTTGAGGAGACCCGTTCTTCTTCAGCTTCTTGAAGTACAGCTTGCCCGTCTCTTTGTCCTTTACAAATCTCATTTTGTTGCTTGGTGTAACGTATGGGTTGTATCCCACTCTAACTACTCTTTGTGACATGCAAGGATAAAAAAAGAATAAAATTAAAACAAACAACTTTTGGAGAAAACGTAAAATATTTGCCCAGGCTGTTGTAGATAGTATGAAGAGCCTAATGGAGCAGTGGGAGAAGAGAGTGCACAGAGAGGACGTGAAGGGCCAAGAGCTTTTCTCTCTGCTTGGTCTGCTCAGAAAAGAAAAACAAGGGTACGCTCTCAAGTACGCACACGAGACAGTGCACACGGTGCTTCTCCAAGCACACACGGCGTATCTTCTGGAGCAGCTCAGCCTCACGGAAGAAGAGTGCGTGTCTGCGCAGAAGCACAACGTTCTTCTGCTGCACAAGTACAACAAGCTCAAAGACGCAGCACAAGACGTCCTTGGAAGAATTGCCCAGTGCCGAGGATGCACGCTCAAAGAAGCCGCGGAGGAGTACGGCGCGCCTGCAGAGGAGACACACCATGCCAGAGAATAAAAAATAAACAGAATGTATCCGCTTTGGTCCAGTGGTTAGGATTTCGCTCTCTCACAGCGACGGCCGGGGTTCGATTCCCTGAAGCGGAATATTTTTTTTTTGTCCATGTTCGTTTATGACGCGTTCTTGCCGATGGATCTCCTCAGCATAAACCTTGTGAATCTGGATGAGAAGACGATGAGCTTCTCTCTGGACTTCTACTTCCAGTACATGAGAGAGCACAGCGCCAACTGCTGCAAAGCTATGCGCGGAGAGGCGATTGCGGGGTACATTATTGGCGCAGACGGGGTGTACAAAGGAAGCAAGGACGAGTATCTGCACATAACGGCATTAAGCGTGGCGCCTATGTTCAGAAGGTTTAGAGTAGGGCAGAGGCTTCTCAAAGCGTACGATCTTAACGCGCAGGAGAACAAAGAGAAGTTCATAGACTTGTTTGTGAGGCTGTCTAACAAACAAGCCGTGCATTTCTACAAGAAGAACGGGTATGGATTCCACAAGACCATCCAGAACTACTACTGCGATCCAGTTGAAGATGCATACGAAATGAGAAAAACACTAGACGAGTAGGGGAGCGAGTAGAAGTAGTACTAAGGGGGATGGGGAAGAATACTAACCGAATGTTCTAAATAGATAGTTGCTCAATATCACCCCCATTACTACCACTATTCGGCTAGTATTACTACCACTATTCGGGTTAGTATTACCCCTCAATATCACTACTATTCGGCTAGTATTACTGCTACTTGATAAGTATGCTGCAGCCAACCAATAAACAGAATACTAACCATATAAGGAAAACAGAGGAGATTTTCTCATAAAATTTTGCAATGCTCAAAGCTATACTAGCAAAGAAAAAACTACTAGCATGTGTTGCCATTGTAGTCGGTGTGGGCACGTTTCTATTCGAGTATTTGTATCCCATGATATTCTCTGACTCTTCCTCCTCAATGGAAGTGCATGCCATGGGATCGGCAATATCTAATTTCACTGGGCCGACTGGAGATAAAGAGTACAGACTGACTAATGTTGGAAATAGTTGCTACATGAATTCTACTCTACAAATATTTTTAAACATAGAGAAGCTTTCTTCTGTGGTGCTGAGTGTGTCTGATAAGACACTGGACGTCTTGGAGACGTGTGTTAAGAGAAATGACGAGCAAGAGCGCTTGGCTGACCGTTGGGCAACTAAAGAAGGGTGCTTGAAAACCATCGCGTTTATTAGAAACTACAAAACCATACTTGACAAACAGATAAACCACAAACGTCCGTCTCGGTCCCAGTTGAAAAAGCTGGCTAGCAGTATCTCTGATCTTAACGAGACGTTTGTCGGTGGAAGACAGTGCGATGCTGCTGAGCTTTTTACTCTGGTGCAGAATCAGTTTGCTCTGCTGTACAAGCTGATGTCGCGCTCCTACTTGGAAGATATGAAGAAGCTGCACAAGGCAGAGTGGGATCCTCTGCTGAAGAACATGCAAGATGTGCTCAACATACGCTACGATGGCGAGGTCAATACGCACAACATGACTAAACTAGGACAGAAAAGAGGAAGATCCGAAGGTTTAGAAGAGATTACTAACGGGAATGCACCAGAACCCAAGAGTCACATACATCTTGGCGTGTATGTTGAAGACCACGAAAGATTCCTGAGAGTCTGTATGCTAGAAAGGTCTTTTGCGAACAACACTGTGCTTGATATTGGGTCCTACATCAGAGCATACATCAAAGCTAGCGCGCACGCACAGATTATGTGCTTAGAGAAAAACGGCTCTTCTTTCACTCTGCTGTCTGATACGGCCGTGCTCTCTCCAGCGACCCAGTACATGTTTTACTGCAGGCTCTTGCCAAGCAAAGAAGCAGACATGTTTGTTATGCCTATTGTGGAAAGGCCCAAGCAAACAGACCCGGCACCTTTCTTCTTCTTCCCCCTCTACATGAGCCAGAACAAACTTAACGGTCTTCTGGAGAAGAAGATCCTCGAGAAAGTAGATACCCCCCCATCTTGGACCATTACTTCTGCAAGCACAAGAGAAAACGAGTACGTGATAGAAGGAGTCTCTCTATCTACAGGTGAAGTTAAAGAGTACTACACATATCTCCAGACAAGAGAGGAGATGTACGTGCCGATAAGCACCGACCACCAAAACTCTGTTATGTGCCCACACATAGACGAGTTCAGTGTGTTCGACAAGAACTCTTCTGCCCAGAGAAAAAGACCAGCTCCAAGCACTCTGCCCATCTACAAAAACCTGAAAAACGATGCGTTTATATATTTTGAATACTGGCCAGGGGAAAGGAGGAGCTATACCCCAAAAGACCTGCTAAATCATATGGACTTTTTAGAAGACATTGTGGCTGAAGACAAACGCATGGAGCCTGCCGGCCTGGTTCTGTATCTGGGCAGTTCTGGAAACAGCTCAACCAAAACATCTGGGCACTACACTGCTGCTATTAAACTGCCAAACCACAAATGGCTCTATCTAGACGACGACGACTCCCCCAAATCAATAAGCTTTGAGCAGCTTCTTCAGAAAAGAGGAGATATCAGAGTGGTGCACTACACAACAATACTCTCTAATATAGAAGACCAAGAATAAATAACAAATATCAAATATCGGTTTTTTCTTTGCACAAAACCTTCCCGCGGGGCAATACTTCTGCCCGGCGTCTGTTTGGTGCACAGAGATAGTGCACAGACCCGCTGCATCTGGAACGTGTTTTTAGAGGTATATAACACTGTTTGGGGAAAACTCCAATTTTTGTATACAAAATGGATGTACAATTCAAGCTACTATCTTACAATAGTAGCACGGAGGAGGAGGAAAAGTATGGAAGGTGGTGGTGGGAAGGGGCTCCCGTGTTCACGAAGGAACATCTTGTGAAAGTGCGGTTTAACGGGCAGAGAATCCCCTTCTCTGAAGAGACGGGAGAGTTTGGCATTCATCTTAGCACAGCCCACTCTGCAAAAATGGGCATTCTTGAGATATCTATTCTGATGAAGGGGCTGTTTATTAACGAAAGCCTGGGCTTCTGCTTCCGCACAGTTGAAGAGCTTCTTCCAGGCACGGGAAAGAGCGTGCACTATGTGCGGATTCTGTCTACCAACGACCCCGTCTCTGGATGGCTGTGCTGCAAAGAGTGCAGGCACCCAAACTTCAAGCCGCAGCCCATGGACTTCTTTATTGCCCTGCACGCGTCTGTTGAGCAGTCCTCCCGGTTTGAAATCCCTCCGCCGTACGGGCTGAAAATAGCAAGGTTTCTAACCGGCAAGCACGTGGCCGAGCGTCTGATGGACACCCAGGAGCTTTTGGGGTTTCTCTTCCGCGATCTCAGAAACTTTTCAGAGCTAGCATACGGGGGCAAAGAGATGCACAGCTACTACTCGCACATGGACAAGCAAGAGTTCAGGCACCTTCCGCCGAGCCCTGAAACGCCCAAGAAAAGATCTCTGGTCGAGAGACTCTCTGGGTTTTTTAGCAGTTCTAGCAGCACCCCAACAGTGGGCGAGCTCAGAGGGAGGTACTCGAAGTTTCTCCTTGGGGCGATAAAGCCCAGCCCCTATGCCTGGCATGCCGAAACGGAGCTCTTTTATGCCCGGCATCTGAAACTGTACAGATATGCTATTTCCTCTTATGGGCAGGCCTTTCTGAATGTGCACTCTATTCTGAACATGATCCAGAAAGTCATTCCCCACTGCACGTGCAAAGACTGTGCCTGCGAGAAAACACCTTCAGAGAACAAGTTTTTCCATGCATTCACGGGCATACCTTACAATGACATTCTCCACAAAGACAGCACGTACCTGCAGCACGTTCTGTTTATTGAAAGGAGCACCTGCACGCTCTACATTACTTTCAAAGGCACCCTCAACACAAGAGAAGCTTTGATAGACCTAGACTATAAATACTTCAAGTACAAAGGAAGCTTGTTCCACAACGGAATTTTTCAGGAGTCTCTCCGGTTTTTCAACAAGTACAAAGAAGTGATCAGTCAGAGAATGGAAGAGCACAGCCTGACAAAAATCAAACTTGTGGGGCAGTCTCTGGGGGGCGCTCTGGCCACGCTGGTGTGCATGCTCTTCAAAGAGTGTCCTCTTCTTTCGAGGTACACCATTGGAAGCGTGGGGTACTCTTCTCCCCCAATCATCAGCAATCCTTCTGTGTTCCGCAAGTGGAGCACTGCAGACCCAGACAGTGCCATTGTAACTCTTGTGTACGGAAACGACATTGTGCCTATGCTGTGCCTCGGGAAGATCTTCGAGCTCCATTTGATTGTGTCGCATCTGTACGCCATCAGCGTGTCCAAGTTCAAAAACAAGCACAAGTACATCCACCAGCTGCTCAGGAAAATGAGGAAGCGCGGCATGACCAAGCTGTACATCCCCGGGACTATCTACCAGATACGGAACACCCGAACAGATCCAAGCACGTTTCTTGTCCGGCAAACACACTGGTCTTTCTACAGCGCCATCAAACTATCCACAAAAGGACCTATTCACCACATGCCTGGCGTAATGATTAATGCTCTGAGGAAGTCTCTTGCATACTTCTACGGGAAAGAATAAAGAGGCCTCGTGGCACAGAGACGTGTTTGTATTTGTGTTTATTCCCTGCAGATTGTAAATACGTTCGTATCTGCATGCTTGTTTGTTACTGGTATGTGAGGGTGTGGGTGAGGTTGGTTGGTTGGGGGTATGGGTATGGGTGTGGGTATGGGTGTGGGTATGGGTGTGGGTATGGGTGGTCTTTGCACTCCAAGCACACTTTGCACATACTTCACTCTGCCTAGGTGACTCTGGCAATAGACCGTGCTGCTGCCCTTCCCTTTGCCACGGCCCCTACAACATACTTTTCAGGTTGAGATGCTTTTGGCTGTATACATCTCGGGTTAGGAGCAGATGGTCTATATACCTAATGCTCTTTTGTAGCAAGGCGGCTCTTCTCTCTTCGTTGACTCCAAACCAAAAAGTGTTCTTGCTGCACACGTCTGCATACCCGCTTTTGATGCACATGTCCGTCTGTGTGGTTTGTCCGTTGTACTCCTGCAGACTGCACACTACTAAGCGCACGTCCGTCTGGAGGAGCAGCTCTAGAAAGAGGAGGTGTTCCAGTATATACTTCTCATGGGTGACTCTCTCCCGGAAGACCCTGTACACTGCATGCCTGTTTGGAATGACCAGAGTGGTGCGGACTCTTCGCTGCAGAAGGCTTCTGAAGATTGAAATGTTTGCAACTACACTTAAAGAGTCCGTGCTTATCCAAAGCTCTTCCAAATGGGGAAGGATGCCCAAGACAATCTCCCTTGTGTGTACGTTGACAAAAAACTGCTCGGTGAAGAACGGCGCACGCAGATGGGGCGTAGTTATGTACGGGTCTAGAAGGTTGTACTGGTGTATTTCCAGTCTCTTCAGGTTGGTGTAGTGCATGAGATCAGAAAGAAGAAACCCCCCCGGAAGGTCGATAAGAACCAAAGTGGTAAGAAAGAGATAGGAGAAACAGGGCATTGTCTTTGTGACTGGTATGCTCTGGTGGAGCATGAACCCGTCTAGCTCCGTGCTGAAGTGCACCTTCAGCACACGCACCTGCGGAAAGTATGCAAGGATCTCACACGCGCTGTGTGTTTGGTACGGATAGTAGTGCTTGAGAGTCAGCATTTCTACACACATAAACTTTTCGTGGAAATCTGGGACCAGCTTTTCTTTCAGGTACCAGTTATTTGCTAAAAAGCTTATTCTTCCCCGCACGCTCTCTTTTGCTGGTCCTTCCGCCTCCATGCTGTTAAGAACACGGCTGTGCTCCAAGATGTAGTTGTTGGGAACGTCCAGCTGCAGCTTCCGGCACAGAGGTACCTGAAACAGAAACTCCAGTATCCCATACTTCCCGTTGTGCATGGCAACTATAACCGTCTCGACATAGGGAATAACACACCGGCCTATGTACACCCCGCTGTGCTCATCCATCACCGACAGAATGATTGTGTTTGCAATGTACCCCTTCTCCCTCTTCAGACACTTAAACCAAAGCTTTCTGCAGGAAACCTCTTCCCATACCTGTGCTAGAGAGAAGCAAGCCGTGTGGATGCTTACTGGCTTCTTGTACGCGAGCAGGAATTGCTTTCTCTTGCAAAAGTACGAGCTGTGCGGGACATACATGATTACTTCTCTGTCCCTTCCTTTCACCCAGGCTGTTTTTATCTCTTTGTACTCAGCCAGAGCGTCCCTCCCGGACTCGTTTTCACCCCAATCTTTTGTCCTGGCTATCTCTATGCTGAAGGCCATGTGCAGTGCTGTGTCTTCTTGTATGCCCAGCACGCTCCTGTGCTCCTCCAGACAGTTTGTTTTTACAACAATGTACTGCCTGCACAGCACCTTGTAGTTGTCCAGGTCCATGCTGATTGCATCTTCCCTTCCCGTCAAATGCTTGTGTTCGTTTTGGAGCATTATGGGCTTGTTTCTGATGATGTATGCCTTGTACCCGAAGGTCTTTATTTTCTCCATCAGCAGGCCAATCCCATAATACCGGCACCCTACAAGGAAGTGCACGGTGCTTTGCTCTTGGTCTACGATTAAAACCTGGGGAGTGGGAGACCAGCTTATGCAAAAGCACCTGCAGGTGCGTGCAATGCATATTTGCCGTTCCTGCATGTGCCAGAGCAGGTGCTTCTGGTGGAAAAAGAGAAGAAAGCTGTCCGTGGTGATCTGTTCCAGAGAGACGGGGTAGACTACGCTTCTATTCGAGAGAGCGGAAAGCATCTCTGTCACAAACGCGGCAAAGGTAAACCCGTCTTTCACGTGCGGTTGTTTTACGCTGCCGTGTGTCTTCTTGTCTAGAAGATCGTTGAGTTCACTGCCTACTTGGACTGTGTTTTCTTCTACTTTGATATGGACGTGCTTGAATCTTTCTAGTGGCGAACTATTGAACAGGAAGAATCTCAAACAGTCCCTCCACGGGGGAATGTATCTTTTCTTGGTGGTTGTTCTTAGAAGGTGGAATACCGTTACTGTGTCTCCTGGTTGTATGCCGGGGGAGATGGCTGCGCTTCTCTTCAGGTCTTTTGTCACATTAATGTAGTCCTTCTCTTCGGTGTCGTTGAACCGAACTGTTTTGATGGCATGCAGGAGAAAGCCTGCTTGGTGCTCTTGATTGGCCATGTATATGCTGGATATCAGCCACTTGACGTAGTATTTACTGCAGGCGTGGACTTTAAGGGGTGGAAACGTGTTCAGAAGGCAGTCGTAGGCATCAATGTCGTTCTCTCTACCAGCTAGGTCTGCTTCTAAACTGTTGCTCTTTCTTTCCACGAAGATAGCAGGCTGTGCCTCTTCTCCTCTTAGCCATTCTTCTTCTTCCTCTTCTTCCTCTTCTTCTTCTCCCTCTCCTTCTCTGCTTGTTTGACCTTGACCTTGAGCATTTGCACAGTGGCTCAGAATCCCGTCTTCTTCCAAGTCGTGTGCTGAGTACAGACCCTCCATGGTATCAGGCATGCCTTGCTCTGTTTCTAACGTGCCTGAGCAACCCTGCATGGGTTCTGTCTGTGCAAACTGTGCACACTCTTCTGCTCTTTCTACACACTGCTGCTCCCTTTCCTCTTCTTTGCTTCTCAAGATATTGCTGCTGAATGAAGCTCCTCCAATTAGTCTGATAGACTCCAGCAGTGCCCAGTACTTTGTGCTTCTGCGCATTCTGTTTCTTCTTTCTGGGTATCTCTCTATTTAAAGGATGTTTTGCATATCACTCTGATTTTGATATTTCTATAACACTACGTGATAACTATTATCAAATAGCAAATGACAATAATTGTGCAGGGTAGTCCAGGGTAGTCCAGGGTAGTTGATGTTCTTTCTAGTGTGAGTATGTGAGCATAATATTGGTAGGATTGGTGTATATTTCACTCACTAAACACTCTTCTTGGAGTGTCCAATAAATAAACTCTTCTTTCTTCTTTGTGTTTAGAACTTGGCTTTTAATTGTCCACTAGAAGGCCTTTTATGGTAGAAAACTTATTTTGGGAGTGTCTTTTTTAGGCTAGTATATACGCAGACACTCCGTGTTCCATAAATACGGAAAAGTTTTATTTCGCATGAACCAGCTTATAGAAGCAATTCTAGCACATCCACCCGACATTGAAGGCATCAGTGCCGGTCTTGCACAGTGCACTGCTGTGGAAGAAGAAAGTCCGCTTCTTGTTTCTCTGCTGAGAGATTTTATGGAAGCGCAGAGGCAAGAAATGGCTGCTGAGAAGCTTCCATACACTTCCAAGCTGTCTGTTCTTGAACAAGTGCAGAAGAAGTACTCTGTGTTCTTATCAAACATTTTGGAGATGAAATCGCAGCTGGGGATTCCCGTGGGACTGTCTCTTTCTAAAATTCTGGAGAAGTCAAAAAACAACGCTTTTATCAGCAGAGAAGACAAACTTCTGCTGCACCAGAAGAAGGCCTGCTTGGAAGAAGAAGTTGCCGAGACACAGTCTCTTGGGCATGCGCTGGCTTATCTAGCACTGTGTGTGCTGCAGAAAATAGAGATTATAGGAATAGAGAAAAAGCTTATGGAAGTCTCTTCTCAGGTGCCTGAGCCTTCCCCACACAAAGCGTCTCCTTTGTATCTTCACAAGATAACTTCTTTATCTCGTCCAGTCCATCTCACAGGAAAAGTGCCCTCCAAAGAGATGCAAAAGCTCCTCTCCCAAGAGAACGGCCCAAGCATGTCCATTGAAGAGTACGGCGAGAGAATAAAAGCTCTTCTGGACAAGCAAGAGGAAGCACGGCCCAGGAGCATTGACGCCTCTTCAGAGGAAGAGACAGACTCGTGCTCTAGCGATACAAAAACACGAAAGCTCAGGAGAAAAGAAGATAGCACAGAAGATATTTTCTACGGAGATGGAAATAGAATGGGGAAGAAATAACCGAAACAGAAACCAGCTGATTGGCAGAGCAAAGTAGAGCATGTGAATGAAAACCTTCAGAGAATGATTGCAGAGACGTGCGTACCATTAGCCAATACTAGCACAGATATAAACCCTGCCTGCTAAATGCCTTACACGTGTGGGGTGTGCTGCCTTGAGCCTGTATCTACTACTTTGAAGGCACTATTCAGTTAGTGTCCTTCAATCCCACACACCAGCGGCACCACAGCCTTCACAGCCTTCACACCTTCTCACTTGCACCCGCCCGCTCTTTCTGAAGTAAAAGTATTTATTAGGACATAACTGCTACTGCCTGGTGAACAAATAAAGCACTATGAACAAAAAGACAACTAGCCCAATGTAGAACATATACTGGGCAGCTACTGCCTCTATGTGTATCTTTCTGCTTTTCTTCCTGAACTTTTCTGATACATTCTGGAGCTTCTGTCCGAGCATTTCCAGGTTTTCTATTTTATGCCCCCTTTGTATGACGCTGGAGTAGTTTTTGATGCACACTTCTTTTGTTTCCTGGAGAGCGTCTATGGTTTCTTCCATTCCTTTGTCCTGGCTGTATCTTTTGCTTTCTGCTTGGATTGTGTCTTCAAACCTGATGTATGTGTTTGTGTCCAGCAGGTCTGTTCCGTACTCTTCTACAAACAGCGAGTTCAGCCGCTCAAAGTACAGGGACACCGATGTTCTGGAAAGCCCAACTTCTACGGCACTGATGATTACAATCCCCACAAACTGTTTGAAGTACACCATAATCCCTTCCTCTGACGCCTTTGTATTGCAGAACTGTGTTTCGTGTGCATATTTCTCAGTGATGCTGGCCATGTCTTTAATAGTCTTTTTGTGCTTGCTTTCAAAGTGTCTGGAGAGAGGACACTCTGCAGATACAATAACTCTTCTATCTGAAAGCCGCACAATTTGTGTGAACAGAATAGACATGAAAATTTAATTCAAACACATTTTTAAATTTAGCCTTCTTCCCTCTCATCACTCCACAGTGCTCTCTGCACATCCATGCTCTTTATCTTTACCTTTGCCTTTACTGGGTAAGAAACAACTCTCCTCTGCACACACACTCTCTCTTCTTTCTTCACGTGCACAAATAGCAGTTATACCTTAGCATAACAGAAATGCCATGATAACATTTGATTTATTAGTATAGCCTATCTTTTTTTGTAGACACAGGATTTAAGAGGCACAGGCGGGAGAGTCTTTGACTTTCTTGTGGTTTTCTTGAAGTCAAAGAAACAAAAGAAGTTGCTCTCCAAGTCTTTCCTCAGAATAGAGAACCCGTGCACTTCCAACGGCTTGATAAAGTGGTCTATCTTTCCTATTCTGCTGCGTATCTCTGCTATCTTGAGCATGCCATCTGGCTTGAGTATCCGGAAGGCTTCTTCTATATACGGAGCTGCATTCTCGTCCATAAGAGCCAGGCATATCACAACCACGTCCACGGAGTTCTTCTCAAGAGGCAGCTTCCGAATATCTGCTTCCACAACGTACTTGTTGTCTTTTGGAGCTACAAGATCAAAAGAGTGCACTTTTCTTGTTCGGAACTTCTTTGCTATCTCTGCTTCTCCGCACCCCAGATCTGCAATCACAAGATTAGCGTCCATTTTAGACAGATGCCTGATAAGTGCACTGAGCGGATTGAACGGCCACTTCCGCACCTGCTCTTTGAACCCTTCGTGGTACTTCTTAAACAACTCCGGGCTTATGTTTTTGTCTGCTTTCCTGTACAGAATCTCGTTGAGTATACGAAACTTGGCGCCCTTTAGTGCATTTTCAAGCTTTCCAACAATCTCTTGCTTGTTTGAAACAGCCATAAAAATTTTCTCTAAACATTTTACTTACATTCTCTTGCTTTCTTCCAAACTCTAAACTCTAAACTTCTAAACTTCTAACTTCTAACTTCTAAACTTTAAACCTCTAAACTTCTAAACTTCAAACTCTAAACCTTCTAAACCTCTAACTTCTAAACCTTCTAGCTTCAAACTCTAAACCTTCTAAACCTCTAAACTTCTAAACCTTCCTATCCCTTCCTATCCCTTCTCTTCTCCCTTCCCCCTTCCCTGCTGCCTAAACCATCTGCTTAGTCGTCTAGGTCCAGTGTGCTCGCCCTTCTGCTGTATATGATAGTGCTTTTCTTTTTTTCCGTTGACTGGAGTATGCTTAGAAACTGTGCACTGTCTATGCTCTGTGCGCCTCTTCTGTACACATCCAGGAGAATCTTTTCTATTTGGTAGTACCTTTCCATATCAACCATCTTTATGTTTTGCAGCCTTTCAAACGACTCTTTGGAAAGGAGATAGCTGATTACGTCGCTGATTCTCTCCCCCACTTCTTTTTTTTCTGAAGCTTCCTGCATGCTTTCTGTTGGGTTCATTTGTGCAAAAATTGCAATTTCATTTTTATGGAGAACAGAGAGTACAGCACAGCTCCCGAAGAAAGAATTCCAGAGAGAATTCCAGAAATGGACAAGAACCTCCGTGCATATCTAAGAAAGGAAATCACAAACAAAAGCAGTGCAAACCCCGAAGAGATTATTGCAAAAATAGAAGAGCTTTCCAGAGAGAGTCTTCCCAACCCGCGCACGGCTCTTATGTCCTACATGACTCCCATCTTCCAAGAGAACACGTCCCTCTTCGTGAACAGACTCTTTGGGTACAAAAAGCGAATGTGCAGGGACAGTCCGCACTGCCGCCGAGTCGGGTGCTACTTCCGGCACGAGAACACAGATGAAAACATGATGGAGGTGGAAGAGAGAAGAACGTATGCTCCAGACAGACACGCCAACTCGGGAAAGCAGCTTCTTGAAAAACAGAAGCGAATCCTTGGCATACTCAGCAGCAGAAGAGACCTTCCCCCAGACGTTCTCTCTCTGATAGACCAGCTGAAGAAACTCACCAGCCGGATCAAGCCCGCCCAGATGGCCCAGGAGATGGCTTCTTCCACGCTAAGCACTCGGTTTGTTATCAGCGATAGAAAAGAATGGATGACACGGGAGCACTTAGCAACATACCCGGGAGTGCTGAACGTAACAGAAGAAGGCGTGGTTGAGTGTGCATCGCGGCAGGATGCAGAAAGAGTGGTGAAGATGCTTTCTAAGATAGATTATACAGCAAAGCCAACCTGGGTCTAGATCTAAATAAATAAAGATAAAGAACACAAATTTTGAAATGCAGATAAAGAAAGACCAGAAGAAAGAAAGATGGTGCATGCTTGGCGTATACGCCCTAGTCTGTGCCTACATCTACCACGCCATAGACCAAAGCTCCGTCCAGATTGTCCAGAAGCACGAAATCCGCCCGGAAAGACCCCTTCTTATTCTCTCGTACGAAGACATGGCTCGAGACACAAGGACGTGCCCGTGCACCTTTCCATGCACGTGCACAGACAGGTACGTCCAAACCAAAGTGCATGACGTGTGCAGCATACATGCGGGAGTGGACGTGTTCGTGCACACGCGGAAAGACTTGGACGTCCTTCTCAAGTACGGCGTTGTGTCTTCTCCGCACTGTGTAGACAGACGCCGTGCAGATGCCCAAAGAAAAAGAAGCACGGCATGGAGTGTGCTGCTACGCCTTCCAAGCGTGCTGGTGTATGCAGCAGGCGAGTTGGAAAAGGCTCTGGAAAGGACTCTTCTGGGTGTTTCCCGCCCCGTCTCGTACGGCATCAGTGCGGTTGTTGTTTTTCTCTACTGTGCATTCCTTGTTTTCTGCAGAAAGCATCTTCCGTGGTACACTGAGCTATCCAAGTATCAGATATCAAATCTCAAATATTCGATTGGACCCCAGTAGTGCAACGGACTAATGAACTGCTCAGGGATGGGGGGGCAGTGCAGTACAGTTGAGTTGTGCTGTGTTGTGCTGTGTTGTGCTGTGTTGTGCTGTGTTGTGCTGTGTTGTGTGCAGTTGAGGGAGTGCAGTGCAGTGCAGTACAGTTGAGTTGTGTTGTGCTGTGTTGTGGTGCGGTTGAGTTGTGTTGTGTGTTGAGGGAGTGTGCTACTCTTATCTCTGCTTATCAGTAAAATAAAGAACGTGTCTTGCACGGGCTGTCCGTTATTGTGTGCGTGTGCAGTGGGCGTGGCACGAACGGTGATTGGCCCGTGCTGTGCTGCACCCTCTGTGATCTATCTATGCCCCCTACCGTACGAACGAACCAATTGGTGCTTGGGAAGTGGGCTCTTACAGGGGAAGGAAACCATAAATAGCTTGTGATGCTTGCAGAAACACGCCAACTGCATGAACAAGACTGTTACAGAAGCTACTAAAAACTTTATAAGGCAGGAGTGTTCTTTGTTTTCAATCGGGAGCCAAAGCTCTCTAGCACACATTGAGAAGTACTGCCGAGAACTGCAGAACTACGTTGACGAAGTAGTTCATTTAGAGTCTAAGATCACCCGGACAATCAACCTTCTTTCAGTGAACAGAGCCCGGGTTGCTGAGATTACGTCTTCTAGTGACTTGGTTACTCTGAAAGAGCTGCTGGACATACAGATAAGTCAGCTGATTGAAAGAAAGAAAGCTCTTCTGCTGGAGATAGGCTCTGTCAAAGAGATTCTTGAGAAGAAGCAGACTAAAGTGCAAGTGTACGCCGATGCGTCTGGTCCGCACAGCTCCTTGGTCTCTGAAGAAGAGCACTCTCCCGCCTCTTCCATAAGCAACAGAGACACGCTTTCTTCCTCCGTGTTTGACAGTCTCTGCATAGAAACGGTTTCTCAGATACACAGCCAGCTCAACCAGAAAATGATAGACCACTATGCCGAGTACAACAAGATCATCCAAGACATCACAGACATCACAGAGCAGAGCAGTGTGGAAGAAAGCGAGAAAGCCAGCATATACTCCATCATTGCTCCCGGATGGGTTGCAGACAACCATCCAAGGATCACACACGCTCTCCGCACTGTCTTTGGCCTGCGCATTATATCAGCAGGGAACTTCTTCAAAGAAGTGTGGAGGAAGAGCAGCTCTTCAGAAGTGTACGTAACTTCGGCACCCGATGCTACTGACGTCCTTATCTGCACGGTGCACTTTTTGCGCACGCACCTCCTCCGCTCTTCTTTGTTTCTGATGGGGGCTCTTTTTGTACTGGCCCATACCATATGGGGCACTAGTGCCATTGCCCTGTCTTTCTGGGACGCGTCTCCTGCAGGTGCTTCTGCAGCCATTCTCCTCTCCGTGCTCGTCTCTGGGTCCTGGACTGCCCTGGGCGTGTACCACTTCGTTCTCTCGTGGACGATTGGGTACACCGTGCACGAGTGCGCCCCGAATGAAAGCTCAGAAGAGGTGAAGGAAAGACGCATTCTTTCTTTGTACCCCATGTACGCTGCCAACATCCTGGCCGTGATGGGCGTCTCTTTCCTGGCCACGCTTGGCCTCGTCTTCCTCTCTTCCGTGCTCTTTTCTTTCTGGAGCCAGATTGTGATATATCTTATCTCGATGGCCATAGGGATGTACCCCATCTACATCTCTTCTGTTGGTGCATGCTTTGTGTACGAGAAGTCCAAAGCGTCTCTTCCCCTGAGAATTTCTGCACTCGGCATGCTGGGCGTCTCGTGTGCGCTCTGTCTGTTCACAGTAGTCTACGGAACAAAAACTCTTCTTCGTTTGTAAGCAGCTGGAGTAACTGACATGCATACCGTGCACTGTATTCCCTTCCATACAATAAACTGCCGTGCTTTCTTCAACTGTGCAAGAGCACGTCTCTTCTGCTTGTGTCTGGCACGGGCACTCTGTCTTGAGTCTCTTCCCTTCTTGGTGCCAAGCTAAAGAAGGGAAGTGCAGAATATATTCGTGTATTTTTTATTTCTGTGCTATGGAGGCACAGTTTGCAGTAGAGGACCTTCTTGTTTCTCTTATGGAAAAGAAGAACGAGCTTCTTAGAAAGCTCTACAAAGAGTACAAGTCCCGAATAGAAGCTTTTCTTCTGGAAGAACAAGAATTTGCATCTAAGCCCCTCTCTGTCTACCTAGAAGAAGTACAAAGAAGAAAAGATCTGATCCTGCAGAAGGAGAAGGAAAAGGAAGAACTACTTCGTCTACAGAAGGA
>JALPNA010000083.1:16038-30898 GCA_024244115.1 Nematocida sp. AWRm77
CTACAGAAAGAGAAGGAGAAAGAGAAGGAGAAGGAAGAACTACTGCGCAAGCAGAAAGAGAAGGAGAAGAAGCCGGGGAAAAAGAAAGGCGGGCCAGCTCAGAGAAACAGCAAAAGAAGAAAGTCTATGGTGGTGTACATTGACGACATGTCTTTCTGTTTTGGAAAAGAAGAGCTTGAGCAGATATCAGGACCCCAGAAGGAGGTAGACCCCCAGGTTAAGAATGTACTTACACAAATGAACGAACTCTTCAAGAAACTCAACAAATCATAGCATAAATAACGTAACATAAAGAAGAACTACATCTCATCTGTCTTGCTTTCTCTTATCTGTATCCATACTGATGTATGTACTAGTTGGTATCTATCCATACTGAGATCTATACTGATGTATGTACTGATGTATATACTAGTTGGTATCTATACTGATGTATATCTATCCATACTGATGTATGTACTAGTTGGTATCTATACTGATGTATATCTATCCATACTGATGTATGTACTAGTTGGTATCTATACTGATGTATATGCTAGTTGGTATCTATAATGGTATATACGTTTATTCTGAGTGCTGGCACACAACGGAACAAAGCACTTTCTTTACAATGACTCGTCGCCCGTCCAAAGAGTTCTGCTTCTTCAGTAATATCCGCGGCGTATACGAAAAGCCTCGGTTGCATCCATCGCATATGTTGTCTCCAACTCTGAAGTGTGCTTTGTGCTTCTCGCCCCATGCATGCCTGGGAAGACCCTGGGCTCTGAGACTGCACAAATGGTAGAGAGAAGGAGACTCTGGAGGTACTACCAGCTTTTCGCTTTCGTAGGGATTCCCTCCTGCCCTAAGCGTAGCTAGAGAGGTGAAGGAAGTGAAGATTCTGTGCGGAATGCTTTTCAGTTGGTTGTCACTGATGTCTATTACTTCGATTAATGAGTTTGTGCACGGGATGCCTTTGAGAGAGATCTCTTCTATAAAGTTGTTTTTAACATTAAGGTATTTCAGGTTCTTCAGGGCAAAAATGCCCAGGGGGATCTTCTTCAGCTTGTTGTTGCTGAAGTCGAGCTTCTCCACTCGCTCTAGCTTGCATGCCCATTCTCCGATGTCTTCCAGGTGGTTTCTGTACACGGGAAGGATTGTCAGGCGCTTCAACGTCCCAAGATCTGGAAGGCGCACAAGACAGTTGTTTCCAAGCCCAAGCTCCTGGAGAAGGTAGAGCTTCCCCAGCTCGTTTGGAAGCTTCTTGATTTTGTTGTTGCTTAGGTTTAGCCAGATCAGCTGTGACAGCCGGCATATCTCCCGGGGAATATCTACAATGTTGTTGTTGCTCAGGTCTACCTTCGTCAGGTTCTGCAGCAGAGCTATCTCAGGAGGAACAGATGTGAGCCTGTTGCTGAAAAACCCAAACTTGCACAGAGAAGACATGCCAAACACACACTTGGGGATCTTTTCAAACCGGTTCTCGCTCAGCCCAAGCCCCGCTATGTTCTTCAGGTTGGCCAAAGCATCCGGAAGGTCCTGCAGCCTGTTTCTTGTCAGGTCCACCCACGTCAGGTTGGTGATGTCCCCCATTTCTTCCGCAACACTGTCTATCCAGTTGTCATTAAGTGCAAGCCGCGTGAGGTTCTTCATGTGCTTTATCTCAGCTGGTATTTCTCTAATTCGGTTGTTCGATACTATCAGCCAGTTCAGAGCGGGAGAAAAAAACACTTCCAGAGGAATCTTTTGCAGCCCTTTTTTTCCTATGTCTAGAGAAAACACTTTCTTCTCAGAATGCGTCCTGCTAATCTGGCTGACCTTTCCTCCCATGTTCTTCATACACACGCCTCTGCTTAAATAACCCTTTAAAACTTAGTTTCATGGGTGCTATGGAAATGCTAAATAGCAGCCTACATAAATAAATAAATCTCTTTATTCGCTTCTTGTGCTACACGTTGTGCCCAGACTCTGTGTTGAACAGAGCTGGATACGCGTGCATTTTCCTTTCCATCTGTGTGAACAAGCCCGTGTCTGGTGGTGTTTGAAACGCAGCATAGTGCTCCATCTCTATGCTTCCGCTCTTCAGCACTCCCATCACAAGAATAACTTTGTCTTCGTTGTCTGAGAAGCACGCAGTGTCCATGCTTATGGGAAGGTCGAGACGTATTCTTGTGAGGTCTTCTCCTTCTAGGTAGATTTGTTCTTCTTCTATCACTACGGTGCCCAGAACAACTATCTTTATCTCTTCTGTGTTCAAGAGTGCTTTGTTCAAAGAGACGTATTTGCAGCTCATCTTTGCTAAAAAGAAATTGTGTGAATAAAATAGTTCCTGGTTTTTGCATGCTTGTTTTGTTTGTTTTTTAGCTCTACAAATATTATTCTGTGGGAAAGACTCGTACATTTGTAAGATCAAATACTTTTACACAGTGGGGGTTGTTGGTATTTGTTGGGGGTGAGGTTGTGCTGGGATGTGATGGGGGCGGACTTATGCTGGGATGTGATGGGGGGATGTGATGGGGAGATAGAGATACCAACTGAGTACTTGAGTATGGATTATGGAATAGTGGGTATGGATTATGGATTATGGAATAGTGGGTACTATCACAAACCATAGACTGTGCAGTAATAAACAAGATCTGGAGGATGAGACTAAGCCACTCTTAATCTAACGAAAGTACACCAACAGAGTAGATGTAATAGACAATCTAGGGTTGGTCTAGGGTTGGTCTAGAGTTGATTCTAGGGTTGGTATGTGCTGGGTTCAAGTTTAAGACAAGGTCAATTACTGATCAAAATGTGTGCCAGGATCAAACTGATTTGATGGGCAGAAAAAGTATATAAGAAGCGTTTGTTTAAAAAAATATGGGAAGTTTTGAAGAGTTCACCAAGATAAATAAGCTTTCAGCACAGGCACATCCTATCTCTCAGGTTTTCAGAGGAGAAATCAGCAATGAGCCAGCTGTGCTTATCTTAAACAAGATGCCTTTTACTGAGGAGGAGATGGAAGTGCTGGAGAACACTGTGCTGCAGGAAAACGATGTGTACACAGGAGGCATACTTGAAGTAAAAGACCACATCAAGTACACGCTTATCCACCCGGCAACGAACAAACATATTTTGAAGTACACAGAGGGGGAGAAAAGAACACTGCAGGAAACGTATGCCACCTACAAGGAGAAGGTGCTTCCTCTTGCTCTCAAAGAAGGTCCAGATTGTGCGTGGGTAGAGAACATTTTCAAAGAGTGCACCAGCACCACCCAAACACCTTTTCTCACTACATCCAACGAGAAGGTGCTGCACATAGACAGCGAGTTTGTCATCCTTCCAGACATTAAGTGGGGTGAGAAAGCCCTAAGCGCGCTTTATTTGCTTGTGCTGTTTAAAGACCCTTCCATATACACGCTTAGAGAGCTTACACAGGAGCACCTGCCTCTTTTGGAAAGAATCAAGACAAGCGTAAAGAACGTGCTTTTGCAGTACGGCGCAGCAGTAGAGGACGTGCAGATGTACTTTCACTACTACCCAACCTTTTACCGAGCACACCTGCACGTGTCGTCTCTAAAGACGTTTTGGTTTGGAACTACAATTGGCACTGCAGTGCTTCTCCACGATGTAGTTGAGAACATCAAGCAGTCTTCTTCTTTCTACCAGGAAAGAACAATGGAAGTACGGCTTTCCACAACGTCATATCTTTACAAAGCCTACAACACCAGTTAGAGCACAGAGTGAGCATGTGCAAGAGTATGGGCTATGGGTATGTGAGTGACTGTGGAGTTAATAAATAACCAATAACAAGCAGCAGGTGGTACTTTTACTTTTTATTCGGGGAATATCTAGCAGTCCACATCTTTGGCATGCCAACTCTGACTTGTTTTCGTCTTAGAAGGATATCATTGACCAAGTTTAGGCCTTCTCTCCAGATCTCGTGTATTACTATCATCACTATTTGTTAGTACTCACTGCTCAGTACTCGGTACTCAGTACTCACTGTTCACTACTCAGTACTCAGTACTCACTGCTCGGTACTCACTGTTCGGTACTTACTGCTCGGTACTCACTGTTCGGTACTCAGTACTCACTGCTCGGTATTTAGGTTAGTATCCCATCTCTCTACACATCCCAGTAGTAGATACCAACACAGCCACACCTCCACACCCCCAATAGATACCAACACAGCCATACCTTCACTTCTACTGTTACTGTTAATATTACTGTTACTGTTACTGTTACTGTTAATATTACTGTTACTGTTAGTGTTACTGTTACTGTTACTGTTACTGTTATCAATGTATTTCCAATATTTATTTACTCTTCACTCTTTGGAGTAGGTGCTTCTGCAAGAGGGCCTGGTGCATGGTAGTAGAGAAACTCTTTGCCTACATAGCACGGCGTGTCGTGTGGACGGGGACTGTCAAGACTGCACACGTGCAGCTTCGTCTTGGTCCCTGCGTTCTGCACTCCCATCCCCAGATAGATCTTAGAGACGTCCGTAAGCACGACTCTGTCCATGTACCTCTGCATGGGCCTGGCTCCGTACTCAGGAGTGTACGAGTGTGCAATAACGTGCTCTTTAGCACTCTCGTCAAGAACAATCTCAAGCTTGTTCTTGGAGATGGTTTTGTTCACTTCTGCAACGTACAGATCCACAATCTGCCGGAGCGAGTCTTCCCCAAGAGAGTTGAACACTTCTATCCCATCCAGGCGGTTGATGAACTCAGGCGGGAAGAACCTTTTCACTCCTTCCAGCGCCCGCTCTCTGCACCCGCCCCCGCTGAGGATCTCACTCGCCCCAAGGTTAGACGTCATGATAATAACCGTGTTTGTAAAGTCAATCGTTCTCCCGTGCCCGTCTGATAGGCGTCCCTCGTCCAGCACCTGCAAGAAAAGATTTGATATCTTCTTGTGCGCCTTCTCTATTTCATCCACCAGAATAATGGAGTACGGCCTGTTCCTTATCTTTTCCGTGAGGTACCCTCCTGCTTCGTACCCCACGTACCCCGGAGGAGCGCCTATCAAACGACTGACGGAGTGCTCTTCCAAGTACTCGCTCATATCCAGCCGCACAAGAGCCTGCTCGTCATCAAACATCTCAAAAGCCAAAGACTTAGCGAGCTGCGTCTTCCCCACGCCCGTAGGGCCTAAAAAAAGAAAAGAGCCAATGGGGCGGTTAGGCCTACCAAACCCCGCTTTAGACCGAACAATGGCGTCTGTAAGTACCTGGATGGGCGCACTCTGCCCCACGACTTTCCGAGCAAGTCTTTCCTCCATGTGCAGAAGTCTTTGGTTTTCCGAGAGAGTAAGTCTCTTGACGGGAATGTGCGTGATGTTAGACACAGTCTCTGCAATGTGCTCAGGGCGGATGCAGATACTCTCGTTGTTCTTCCCCAGGGTGTCAATTGCCCCCTCCACTTCGGGAATGGCAAACTCTTTGATGTCGTATGCAAGGGCCGTGTTTCTTTCCCGCTCGGCATTTGCCAGCTTGTTCTTCAAGTACTCCAGCTTCTTCTTCAGCTTCTGTCTCCGCACAATGTGCTCCATTCTCTGGTTGTACTCTTCCTCCATGGGCACAAGCATACTCCGCAAGTACTCCAGCTTGCTTTCCGTCTTCTGGAGCCTCTCTTCCACATTCACGTCTGCAGCTCTTGCAGCGTCCGTCTGGATGGCAGTCTTCTCCAGCTCAGCTGCCCAGATCCGCGACTTCAAGGCCATGATCTCTGCAGGCTCGCTTTCAAGAGAGACCTTCACCGACGCACACGCGGCATCAAGAAGGGTAATGGCCGTGTCCGGCATGCGCCCTCCCGTCAAGTACCGCGACCCCATCTCTGCAGCCACTTCCAAAGTCTCGTTCAGAATGCTCAGTCCGTGGTACACTTCAAACCTTTCCCGGAGTCCCCGGAGGATAGTTACCGTGTCCTCCACACTCGGCTCCGATACGCCCACGGACACAAACCTTCTTCCAAATGCCGGGTCTTTCTCCACGTACTCCTTGTACTCTCCGTACGTAGTTGCTCCAATGCACCGAATACTCCCCGATGCCAGTCCGGGCTTGAGGAGGTTCGCGGCATTCATGGCCCCCTGCGTCTTCCCCGCACCAAGCACCATGTGTATCTCGTCTATGAACAGAATAATGCTTCTGTTCGACTCTTCCGTCTCCTTGATGAGGGCTTTCAGCCTTTCTTCAAACTGTCCGTGGTACATCGTTCCTGCAACTATAGCCCCAAGGTCTACGCTGTAGAGCCTGCACTCTGAAAGACCCGGGGCTTTGTTCTCTGCAATGAGCTGGGCGAGGCCGTTGACAATAGCCGTCTTCCCCACGCCCGGCTCTCCCAGGAGCATGGCGTTGGACTTGATCTTTTTTGTAAGCACTTCCAGCACGGTTCTTATTTCTTTGTCCCGCCCAATCACCGGGTCAAACACTCCCTCCCTTGCCTGCTGCACCATGTCCACTGCAAAGTCTTCAATGGTGCCCTTCTCTCTTTCTTCTGGATTCTCTAGCTTTGAAACAAGCTCGCTTGTGCTTATGCCGGAGAGTGCGCTTTTCACCGCGGGGTTCTTCAGCACTCCGTAGAGAAGATGCACTTCTCCCGGGGAGACCTGCTCGGCTTTAGAGAGGGAAGCAGCTGCTGCCAGCACGCTCTGCACCTCCTGCACGTTGACTGAAGGCTCTGCTGGAGTTGTGTACGCTGGCTGGAAGGAGCACCAGGCTTCTGCTTTCTCTGCTATGTCTTTTCTCTGTGCTCCAAAGGCTTTGAGAGTTCTTTTGTTCTTGGAGTGTACTAGAGCCAGAAGAATGTGCATGGGCTCTATTGTGTACGCTTTCTTCTCCCTTGCAAGTCTTTCTGCTTCAAGGAGTATCTTGTTTACTTCTTCTGAGTTTGTTCCGTGTCCTGCTTTCATTCTTTCTTCTCTGCCTTCTGCTCACGCACTAAATACTTTTTCTCTTCTGGACTTTTCTGGATCTTTCTAGAGAAGACAACACTACGAACTACCTTGGACTACCCCGAATACTAACCGAATAACTTGAGGGGGGGACTATGGGGGGAAGATGTACTTGTGTGTAAGGGTGTGTGTGAAGTGTGGGAGGGTGTGTGGGAGGTGTATTTGAGTGTGGGAGGGTGTGTGTGAAGTGTGAAGTGAAGTGTACTTGAGTGTATATGGGGGGTAGGGGTGTGTGTGAAGTGTACTTGAGTGCACTTGTGTGGGGGGTCTAAGATTCAGTTGGTATTCGGGTTAGTAGTGCAGGGAAGTGCACTCGTATTCATCTGCCCCTTGTCCTTACCCTCTTGTCCTTGCCCATTACCCTTACCCATTTCCCCTTGCCCTTGCCCATTTCCTACACCTACCTCCCTTTCATTCTACCCCCCTTTCATTCTACCCCCCTTTGATTCCACTTCCAATTTTATTTTTACTTCTACGGTTTATAGATTGTAGTGAAGTTATTTTCTTTGTATTTTGCATTTTGCATTTTCTTTTTAGTATCTGCCTATGAAGACTCTGGGATTTGACGAGAAGATTGTGTCCGTTGAGCCTGCTAAAGACGGTCTGCTCGTCTCTTTGATAGGAGGACGGGTGTACTTGGTTAGAAACGAAGAAGCAGAAGAGATAGGAAACACACAGAGCATAATCAAGTACGTGTGCAGAGAGAAAGACACCGTGTATGTAATAACTGAAGACGGAGTGTACCGGATACCCGAAGACAAGACCGTGCTGGAGCTGGTGGAGAAGAAAGACCTGTCGCAAGTGTCCGTTGCAGCCGTGTCCAACTCTGGGCAGACGGTGGCTTTGGGGTACGAAGACGGACTTATCACAGTCACACACAACGGACAGGAGCACAGGTACACAGAGCACGAAGACATTATTGTTGGAATGGCGCTGAGCAGTAAAACTCTGTTTTCTGCAAGTGAAGACGGGACTGTTACAAAGATAAGGCTGGGGAAAGAAGAGATACAAGACGTGTACGACATTGGAAGAATGATCAGGTACTTTGGAAAAGTGTTTGGAAGTGTTACGGCGATAGACAGTTCGGGGTCCGTCTATGCGATGGAGCGGGCAGAGAACGACTTTGTCAAGCACAAGAAAGTAACTGCAAAAGTAACAGATGTGTACACGGCCCAGAACAGAGTGTTCTTAGCACACAACAAAATCCTTTCTGAGCTTCTGTCCCACACAGACGCGTGCAAAGCAGACTTTCCCGACCTGCGCATAGACGGACTCTTTCTGCACGGACGGAAAGTGCTGCCGTACATCGGAAGCACGCTCTGGGGCACTTGGAAAAGAGAAAAGCCGAAAACAGAGCTCCGAGAATTTTTTGACGATCTATAATAGGCAGAGAAGAGCCCGGGGAGTTCGATCTAATTTAAAAGCTTGGAAAAGGTTTTTCAGCAGAGGTCTAAACGACAGAATAAAAATCTTTTAGCAACTTTAAAATTTATGGGCATACTTGAAGAGCTTGTCCAGAACTTGGAAGAGTACATAGGGTCAGAGTGGATTACGCTTGGGGGAAGGATTCTGAACAAGGAGCTGGACACACAGGCGTCTACGCAGTACCAGGAAGGTCTTCTGCAGAAAGATCCGTACGGCATAGACAGGGAAAGCATTGGAGCTCTGCGCATGCGCTCTATGCTAAGCATAAACTCTTCGTACTGTGTTGTCCACGTTCTGGAGAACAAAGAAAGCGAAAGCTTCTGCAAGGTCAGGCTTAGTGACAAAGAGCACTGCATCACAGCGTACTTGATGCACGGCGAGAAAAGCACAAAGGAGAGCAAGACCAACATAAGCATGCTGCGAGGGATGCAGATTAAAATCATGTGTGGGTACCTTACCTATATTCCCCGAAAGGAGTTTGTGTTCTGTATAGAGTCTTATGTTATGCTCAGCTCAGTTGATGCTTTTTCAAAAAGTGCAAGAATGCACGAGATGCACCCTCCTCTGCTGCACAAAAGCAAGAGTCTCCAGAAGATAGTGGGCAGGCTGAACAGAGACGCGGTGCTGTATGCCAATGCAATCCCTCTGATGAGCCTAAAGAGAAAGCTGTGCCAGATAGAGAACGTGGAAGAAAAAGCCTTGTTTGAAGATCTGTTATCAGTGATAGGGCAGAAAAAGATTGCAGATATACACAGCTCGCCGCGCATCCTATCGAACAAAGAAGAGCTTCTTATGGGCATATGTAACATAGAAACAACCAGCACAGAGGCGAAGAGGGCAGAAGCTGCTCCAGATGCCTGCACACAGAAAGAAGAGCCGCAGGAGCTGTCCAAGTCGTACATAACTGAAATATCCGACAGAACCCGGCACATCATGAACGAAGACACGATTGAGCTGGTAGAGATAGCCAACAAGATGTCTATCCTCCATGAGATAGAAAGAAACGAAAACCTCTGCCAGACTCAGTTCTCCAGAGACGACACAGAGAAAGAAGAGGTCTTTTCCTCTGTTGAAGAGCTGTCTGACTCACAGGTTGGAGAGATGGTTGTTGAGTCAAACACTAAAAAACAGAAGCACAGGAGGCACAAGCTCAAGCCCATGCCTCTCTCAGACTACCTGAAACGAAAGAACGAATGAACAGCACGGATGCTTTCAGCACACAGATGTTTAGTATGGCCTGCACTGTTTTCCTTTTAGGGGAAGCTCTTAATAAATCACCATCTTTATTCCTTTCCAGCAGAGCACTTCCCGTGCATTACGCATTACGCATTACGCATTACTCATTACACATTACTCCTTACTCCTCTGGGTGCCCGTACCCTCTGGGCTGTGTGCTCCTGCCATGTACTCTCGTACATGGTCTGGAATGGATATATCCCATGCCCAGTTATTTTTTAAATGAACAGAGAGTTCATCAAGAAGGTCAAACAAGAAAAGTTTGTTCGGATTCTTTGCACGTCCAGAGAAGTAGAAGGGTTTGCAGCGCTGTATGTCGTGCAGAACATTCTGGAGAAGGAGCTGGTTAAGTACGAGGTTGTGTGGAGCCTGCCGGAGGAGAGCTCTAACGACGCCCTGCTCTTTGAAATACTTATTGGAGAAGGATGCTCCATAAAGAAAGGCGCCGTTATAACAGACAAGCGCAGAGAGGCTTCCAAAGACGTGACTGTGCTCTGCGGAGAGACGATTGAAGAGGTGCTTCTTAACCTGTGCAAAGAAACGGGGCACTTAACGTCGGACATGCTTTGGTGCATCTGCATAAGCGGGTATCAGCACAGCGGGTGGAGAAACAGGCAAACGGTATGTGCCGAGGAAGAGAAAGAAAACATGCACGAGGAAGTCTTAGAGTACAAGGCTGCGATAGATCAGTTTGGCCAGCAGAAAGAAGAGAAAAAGCTGCTTGAGATACAAAACACAGTGTACTTTCCGTTTGGGAAGTGGACAACGCTGTACGAAGCACTCTCTCTGGACACCAGCGTGATTGCCGATCTGGGGCTTTTCTATCACTCGAGGCACGCCAAGCACTCGGCTCTTGAAAACAGCGAGTATTTCCTAAACCAGTTTTTAGCCCGGCTGGGCATTCCTATCTCTGAAGCAAAAAGCACATCAGCAGACCATCTTATCGGAGCCACCGGAAAAATCATAGAGAAAAGCTTTCTTAAAAGACCCGTCTATGTACGGTACTACGATTACAACATGGGCGTGTCGCACATAGAAGCTTTTTTTGCAATATGCGCACTGATCCGAAAAAGGAAATACGCCGAAGCAGTGTTTGCCTTTAAAAACATCTCGTATCTCAGCATTCCCATGGGGCTGCAGGAGTACAGAAAAGCTGCCCACAGCATAAAAACAGGCTTTCTCCAAAGAAAAGCTGCAAAAATCCAGGGGGAGTCTACCACGCTTATTCCCAAAGGCGTGCTGCGGTTCAAGTCTTCCAACGAGCTTACGCTAATGGAAGAAGTGTTCCTAAGCATCCGCAAACTGTCTGAAAAGAAGTATCCCTACAGGAAAGTCGTTATGGTGGCGTATGTGGAAGACATCGGAGCATACAAAGAGTTTATCAGCGAAGTGTAGCCAGGCACTGGGTAGAAACAGAGCAGTCAAAGGATGCGCAGCACAGAAAATTTTTCAATGAACAGAATAAAGCCTCTCCAGATGGAAGAGAAAGTAGAAAGGCTTCACCAGCTTTTTCTAGAGAAGAAAACGTTCTTCCGGGTGAAAGACCTTGAAAAGATAGCTCCCAAAGAAAAAGGCATTGTTGCACAGAGCGTCAAAGACGTGGTGGAGATTCTTCTAGCAGAAAACAAAATCAAGGAAGACAAAATAGGCGCAACCAAGTACTACTGGAGCTTTCCCTCCGATATTACCAAAGAAATCAAGAACAAGCATGCCAAGCTGCAGAGCGATGCAGCCAGGTTCCAAGACAGAGTAAAGCACTTTAAAGAATCAGTGGCTGTGCTCAAGGCAAACAGAGAGGGGTCGGAAGAAAGAACGCAGCAGTTGCTGGATCTGAAAGCCAAGCAAGAAAAGCTCAAAGAGATAGACGCCCAGCTTGCAGTGTACGAAGAAAACAACCCAGAGTACATAAACAGTGTTAGAGAAGAAGTAGAAGCTCTTAGAGAAGAAACAAACATAACTACAGAACATATTTTTATTCTAACAAACTATCTGTGCAATCAATACGGCATGGAGAGAAAAGAGTTTATGAAAAGCTTTTCCATCCCAGAAGATATGGAAGATGTCTGATAGGCTCTACTAAGCCACATATATCCAAGAAGGATATCTACAAGAATAAATACATCTAAGAGGTAGTGTCTTCAGTTGGTGCCAAGTCCAGAGCGGGCGCCAACTCAGTGGCTGGTGTGTTCAGTTGGTGTACGGGCAGAGCAATCTATGAAGTAGGTACAGCGCAAGTGTTGGGGGTATACCCAAGATCACTGAGCACAGTAGAAATGTACTCGTGCGGAATAGGATCGCTCTCTGTGGCCTGGATGTATGCATCAACAAGCTCTTTTGTTTTCTTTAGCACTTGAAGTGTTCTATCTAGCTTCTTATGAAGAGACATGTCTGAAGGCCTGTTTGAAACAAGAGACTCTACCAAATCCAAGGCGTACTTGCAGTACACTTTGGAGAGCGCTTCTTCTACCAAAAAGAACAGCGCTTTGTGTGGAGACATCTTGTCTACTTCTTTCTTTTCAACTGCTTTGTTGTGTTTCTTTGCAGCCTTTTTTAAGACACAGAGCTCTTTAATGACGTGTTCCATAAAATATTTTCACATGCCAAGGGATATGTGGGCTCCTCTTGGCGAAGGCCCAGAAAAGATCTTTCCACAAGAGACATGCAAAAAGATACGGCAGGTGCGCCAGCAAGAAAGGCAAAGGGCACAGGTACATCACATGTACGTAGAAGAGCTTCGCCGAACATGCCTCCCGCAGAGAAAAAGAAAAGAGTTAAACAGACACAGTCCAGAAACAGAAAAAAGCGCAGTGCTTGGGCTAGCAACAGAAAGAATCATGAGCAGAGAAAAGTCTGGATGGAGGTACTTATCAGAAGGCCCCCCTCTGTGCTTGGAGCCGTGCAGGCCTGCCAAAACAGAAGACGCGAGGCCTTTGTCTCTAAAGAAGAAGCATCTGAAGTGTTTTCAGTACAGAGATATTGAGAAAGACCCAGAAGATACGCAGTGTGCTATCTGCCTTCAGAAGTACAGAAAGACCAGTGCGTGTGCGATGTTTCTGTGCAAACACATATTCCACAAAGTCTGCGCCTTCTCCCATCTTTCTTTTTTTTCTAACTGTCCTATTTGTAGAAAAGACGTTATTTCTGGAGAAGTGTGCCACTAAGCTTAGAACAGTCTTTGCATACCATAAAGAAAAATTAAGTTGAACAAAATTAAACAATGCACTAATACACTGCAAAAATTTGTCTTTTAGAGAAATTGGCTGAATAATTTTTTATTTCTAGTTATTGTTTTTATTTTCATTATTTAACCCGAATATATTTTTAAGGTATGAAAAAAACCTTACAATTCGCGAGCTGCTGTGTGTGCATACTGATTATAGCCTATCAGTGCGAACCATCTACAAGTTATGTCAAGGTTCCTAGTGAAAGTGAGAATAAGAACCAAATAGTAGGGGAAGCCAAAGAAGGGATGTATTTAAGAATCACGCGGGAAAAAAACCATAATACAAACCAAATGCGAATTAAGGTACCTTTATCTAATCTGTTGATGATGGGAGGAACCCTTATGTTAGCCATGATTGGAGTAGCGTGTTATATTGCCAAGTATAAGTATGGCTTCTTTTATTTACCTATAATCGATACTGCTTCTGATACTGGCTCTAGTTTTCACAATACTACTGTGATTGATACTGTAACCGATACTGTAGCCGATACTGTAACTGAGACTAATATTACTGCACAAACGAAAGATTTGATATATAAAGGCCGGATTAGTAAATTAAGCAAATATCTAATAGACCTAAACCAATGCATGGATGGAAGCAGCATATCCTATATTGGTTCTCCAATGAGAATAACAAACTATCTCTTTGACATAACTAATAATCTATACAAGCAGTCAGATATAGAAATAGATAGTTCTTCTAGTAACTACAACACTACTAGAGAAATTACAGAGAAGTTACTAACCGACTACAGATCTTCTATTGATAACATTTCTGACGAGGAGTTGAATGCTTATATAACCAAGAAGCTTTCTGCCTTTCTATGTGTTTTGAAAAGGAACCAAATAGAAGTCAAGCAAGAAGAACTATTGGAAAAATACGCTTCTTCATATGCAATGTTCCTATCTACGGAGTTATTTCCTATATTTCTAAACGAAGTGGATCTAAACCACATAACAGCAGACGATAGTATATTGGATAAGAAAAGTGAAAACTATCTCACAGACTCTTTTTTAAGTGTTTTAAATCTTCTTATAGAGGAGTTACTGGTTGATAGAAAAGGAAATCTAACCAGGGACGACATATTTAAAAGCTCTGTGACTGCAAGACTAGTATCTGATATAAACCAAAACATGTCCCGCTTTACAAGACGGTTGAACAGGAATATGACTCCAGAGAAGCTAAAAGAAACCTTCATGACGTCTCTCTTCAAAGTATTTTTGTCTTTCAACCCGCATCTTTTCGAGAATACTATGCTATACTCCCTAAACCTTACAGAAGAAGAAAGCAAAAACATATTCAACAAGCTATACATGTTCCTTGATAAGAAATAAAGATGCTCTGGAAGTGCGCCCTTCTATTCTACACTATGATCAAATAACGAATAAAAACATTTATCAAAGGAATGGAAGCAGGCCTGGTGCTTATTCAGTATTCAGTGCCTATCCCAGCATCAGTTCTACACCCAGCATGTTCCATACTATTCATGGACAGGCACACTTTCCTGAAGACTGCTTTCTATCTTGAAGCATACACAGCACACATAGTTTACTCCAAGGGCAGACTCTTCTTGAATATCTCTTGTTTGAAAGACTACATGCACTCTTCCCCCACACCGTGTGCATTGTATGTGCCTCACTCGCTTATATGTTGGATCAGCTGCTATGTCTTTTGCAGAAGTACTCAAAGTAGCTCTTTCTGTTAAACTACTTGCATACTGCACAGTGTACACAACGGGACTTACTGCTTCTTCAAAGTGCTCACAGTTTCTGCATGCTAAGTAGAGTGTTTTTTCTTGTTTGTCTTCTTTGGGGTACAGCATGTTGTTGCACTCTCTGCAGAACTGCTTTGTTTCTCTTCCCATAAAAAATTCTTTCTTTGTTGCTTCTTTCTCTTCTTTGCAGCTTTCTGTTCCATACCCAATACTAGTACTACCATTATCCCTAGCACTACCATTATCCCTAGCACTACCATTATCCCTAGTAGTACTATTATCCCTAGCACTACTAATATTCCGAGTACTACTATTATTCCTAGCACTACCATTATCCCTAGCACTA
>JALPNA010000083.1:30948-158018 GCA_024244115.1 Nematocida sp. AWRm77
CAAGACGGCAGTGTCTTATTTACATTTCTGCACATACGCGTTATACTTACCAACTACCCTTGTCTCTGGAACTCTCCTCTTTCCTGCTTCCTTGCCCCCCATGAGCTATCTCTTCCCCCTTCTCTTTCTCGTCCCCTGTACTCTCTTTCCCTACGGTCCCTGTGGTCCCTGCGGTCTCTAGTATCCCTCTCCCTGTGGTCTCTGTGGTCTCTAGTATCCCTCTCCCTATGATCCCTGTGGTCTCTTTTTCTTCCTTTGACTCCTCCATACTCTTCTCTTATGCCCTTCTGTTTGGATATGTACTCTTTCCACGTTACTTCGTTAAACCCATAGTTGAAGTAGTCTGTGATGTCTTCTCCCGGCTTCTTCCACGGCTTATCTGCAATAGTGTCGCTGTCTATGCCGTATGTGTTGAGAAGGTCTGCGGTCTCTGAAGGAGCTTCCTGCTCGTTTTCCAGAGTGATCTCAAAGTCTTCGCTTGAGTCTTCGTTCTCGTCTCTGTACATAAAAAATTTCCTTCTCTCTGATAAATACTCGCGTCTTCCAACCCGGCCATGATGCATGCACGAGTAACGGCAGGCTAAGATCCGTGCATGCCCGCTTGGACAAGTGTCTTCGTTAGCCGTGCAGATGCATGTGCAGATGCATGCATGTGCTAGCAATAAGACGGAATTCGTAAACATAGTAGAGCTTTCAATTTATTCAAGCAAGAGTGCTTGTGCAGAGCAGGCCTGGGTTGAGTTCCAACGCGCAGGCTTTTTCTGAATGGCATTTGAGCACGGCTCTAGCGCCCATAGATATAAGAAAAAGCTTGCGGGCTTATCTGTACCGAAGGAGAGACACGGTGTTGTTTCTCTTCCAGCAGGCTTTTCTAGACCCGCCAATAGACTTGTTGAAGCTTCGGCCCTTGCCAATGCCTCTGCTCTTCTTAGTAGCTGACGTAAGCCCTCTGCACTCTCTGTGCTTCATCTTGTTGGAGCATATCCAGTTGATTCTTGAGTCTTTGCGGATGTTCTCTATCATTGGGTTGACTAGAATCACTTCGTAGTGCTTGTACGTGGCATCTTGGCCTACCCAGTACGAGTTGAGCACTCTCAGAGACCCAAACTTCTTTCCCACCCGCATTTCTGCCTGGGCGTGGAGACTCTTCTTCTGCTTCTGCTGGAAGATACCGTGGTTCACTGGCTTTCCGTTGATCTTTCCCTTCCGGGCAAGTCTTCTTCTTCCCCCCCTTCGGATTCTTACTCTGTATATCACAATGCCTTTCTTCTTGATGTACCCAAGCTTCCTTGCCTTGTCGGGACACGTTGGCCTTTCTGCAACGTGTATCATGTTTCTTTGTCTGTACTCCCAGCACCGAAGCCGAAGGAGGTACCGCATCACATCGGACTGCTTGTGTCTGTGGATCTGCGCCATGTATTCATAAGCTGACATATGCAGGGGATAAAAATAAAATAATAAAAATTAGTTGGGCACTGGAGCATATCTGGAAAATTGTTTGGGGCATTGTGTTTTTTGTTAATTAAGCTTTGCCATACAAATAAATAGGTCTGCCTATTTTGGGCATATGAATTTGGTCCTTTATATTCAGAGAAAAGAAGGAAAGACATGTTGGAAAACATGTATCTGTTTTCTCTTTCGCACTGCGCGCCTGAAGGGGAAGAAGAGCCCGTGCTGAACATGGTAGACGATGCGTGCATTCCAAACAGGGGCTTAGACGCTGCAAGCTTTGAGGTTAAGACGTGTAAAAAAGAAGAGCCGAAAACTTCTTTGAGGGAAGGCGTGGAGCTGTCTTCTGAGCAGACGATATGTCCGCGGCAGTTATTCGACACAAAAGACTGGCCTGGGATACATCTTTCTGAAATAGAGCTGAACTGCGAAGGGCTTCTAACTTCTTCCAAGATCTCGCAGAAACCTCCGTACTCGTACGCCGTGCTGATCAAGAAAGCGCTGAGCGAAAGCCCAAGCGGGCAGCTGAGCCTGAGCGAGATATACAAATGGATCAAAGAGAACTTTCTCTACTACAAAACAGCCGATCCTGCCTGGCAAAACTCTATCAGACACAACTTGTCTCTGAACAAGATGTTTGTAAAAGTAAAGCGCCCATCAAGCGACCCGGGGAAGGGGGGATTCTGGAGACTTAATCCCGAGTTCCAGGGCCCGAAGACACGCACAAAGAAAGAAAAAGAAAACAACTAGACAACTAGACATCTAGGCAAGTAGACATCTAGACATCTAGAAACCAAGCTGCACACGAAATTGGCAGTAGAAGGGAAGTGCCAGGCCTGTGCCAGAGTTAGTGGCAGCCCCCATGTTGTATAAAGAGATGTAACTGTGTTGTTGGTAGTGCTTGGGCTAGTGTCCGTATTGTACAAAGATATCATTTACTGATCTGCTATGGGTGATTAGTGATGGGTGCGCAGACGGGAGTGGGCTTAGGAGCCACCACAAGAAGAATGCTTTTGTCGGCCTGCACTTCAACGGACACGGGAACAAACCACCCTGCAAAGACTCTTTCAATCACTGCGGGAATGACGGGAAGACAGAGGGAGGGATCTTCACTCTCCCACTTCTTGGGAATCTTCACCACAAGTCTTTTCGAGTACTTGGATATCCCGTACGTCGCTCCGGAGTACCCAAGCACGGGAAGAATGTGTGTACAGATGGCCTTCCCCCAGCTTTCTTCCGACAGAGTGACGGTGCTCCTGGGCAAAGAAAGAAGAAGGGGCAGCTTGCTTCCAATCCTTGCTCCGATCCTCTCCAGAGTGCTTTCTTTCTCTCTGCGCACTCGGATGGCATAGTGTGCTGCTGTAGAGAAAAACACAGACAGTCTGCTCTCTTTCTTTGTTTTCATCCGTGTGCAATAAACGAGAATTAAATACGCGGAAGGGCACGCGCCTGCACAGAGAGAGCAAGCAAGACCCAAACACCTTATGTTTGAAATAGATACCCGAATAAAGAATATATTATTTCCAAAAGCGTCTGTGGAGCATAAGTAGAGTCGTTGTTTTTATTGCAGGAGTGGGCAGTTTCAGCCCATCGCTTTACCCTTTATCCTTTACCCTTTACCTTTTACCTTTGGAATCTTTGCTTCTCTTCCCGGACGAGCTTGCTCAGGATAGTTGCAGGCTGGCTTTGTGCACTGAGGGAGAAGGCAAGCACGTCTTTGTACTCCTCCGCATCTTTGTAGTGCGAAGGCACCTTGCTCATGCCGTACTTGGGATTCCTTGTCTGCGACGCCCTTTCGTTGTATATCACGTGGGATACTTTGTAGTCTTTTCTTTTTCTGATGTCTACTCCCGACCTTACAATTTTTTTTGTGTTAGCGAAGTTTTTCTTTGGCTCAATAGAGGCTCCTCCCCAAGCATTCCATCCCGGAACAACAACTTCTTCTTCTGTTGGCTTGTCCTGCTCAGCGTGCTTTTCTTTCTCCTGGGCAAACTCAATGTCTAGAATGGCTTCCATTGGAGTTCTCTCTGCGCTTGTGTGCGCCTCTGCCTGCTTGTCTCCGCTGTACTTAGCAGATACGCTGATGCTTGCTTTCTCCGGGGCCTTGCTGGCGTCTGGAAGCCCAAGAGCCTGTGCAAGCAGGGAGTGGGCTTGGCTGTGCATGCTTTCTGCTTCTGGGTGCACGGGAGCCGGGGCTTTGGGAGAGGACTCTTCCTCGGCCGTGCTTGTGCTGCTGTCTTCATCTTCTTCGGCTTCTGCCTCTATCTGGGCAGCTAGTGCAAACTCTTTCTGCTTGTCTTGCCTTCTGTGTCTTCTGTACGCTTTGCTTTTGATTCTTCTGACGTATGCATTCTTTGCAGCCTGGAGGGACAGCTCTACTCTTTCTTTTCTTTTCTCTTTTGCAGCTTCGATCTCTTCCTGTGTGTATCTTACCCGGGCCAGAGCCAGCTCTAGCTCCGTCTCCACAGAGACGTCCAGGATGGGATTCACTTCCTGGAAGACGCTTTCTTGCGGGGATTCTTGCTTCTCTCTGGGAATGGCTTTTGTTTTCTTGGAGAGACCAAGTGCTTCTTTCTCCACAAGATGCTCGTTTTCTGAGATGAGGTCGTTGAGTGTAATTGCAGCAGACATAAAAATTTTAATGGAGTACTACGATATAAAGGACGCCCTCTCAGAAGATGCCACGCTGAAAGCCAAGCTCAACGTAGAGACGGAAAACGAGCACATCAAAGAGGTGCTCCGGGGGAAAAGAATAGAAGAAAAGAAAATACACCTTCCCTACCACATGATAGAGTGCTTGCTCGGCACGGAGTATGTAGATATAGAGCCTTTTGTGGACAGATGGCAAGAGCTGGAAATAGAAGGTGCTCCAGAGCACTGCAACCTAGAAAACGTTCTTCTGTACCACCTGCTTCCCAAACTGGAAAGAACTCCAGGACTCACAGAAGAAACAAAAAACCTGATTCTATCTATGCACAGAAAGAGGGCCGTGCAGGGCGCCCAAAGACTTGGAAGCACGGAAGAGAAAGGGCTAGAGAGAGAAGAGCAGGAGATTCTTCGAAGAGGCCGCACGGGATGGAAGTACTAAAAAGTGGTCGTACCGAGAATCGAACTCGGGTTATTAGATTCAGAGTCTAAGGTGCTACCGCTACACCATACAACCACAAATGTTTCCGAAGTAGTACTCCCCTTAGCCTACACACATCACACATCACACACCCATCCATAAACCAACATCAAACAGCCATCTATAAACCGACATCAGTACTCACTACACACCACACAACCCATCAGTACACACCCATCACTCCACGCATACACTATCATTAGTTGTTGAGTAAAGGTGGTGCTACCCGAACGATAGTCTGTTTTGGATGCCTTGGATTGTGGTGATGCCTGTAAACTCTTTGGCAGAAGCTTTTGAGACGCTTGGAAGGTGGGGCTTGAGCTTTCGTATGTGCGGCTGCTGTGTGAAGTGCTCAAAGAAAGACCGGTGCTCTGCAAATACTTGATTGCAGATATGGCACTCTGGGACGTGCATGCTTTGTTTTTTCTTGGGGGGCTTCTCCTTGCTGGGAAGAGCAGAAGCAGAGCGTCTGGGATAGGGCTCCGCCTTTTTGTAGACTCTCTCTGTACCCGTCTCTCTCTGTGCTAGCAGCATGCTTATTTCGTTTCTACACTGGGAGATGCACATCTGGTACCTCTGCAGAATAAAAGAAGCCTGGTTTCTAGAAGGTCTAATGTACACGGCAACTTCTGTTTTGTGCACGGAAGACATGCTGTGCCACATTGTCATTTTTGTGGATATTTGTCTCCTGCATGGAATGCAGTAGGAGACTCCGTCTAGGTCTTCCAGCTCGGCATAGACCGTGCTTGGCTTCCTCGAAAGGAAAGAGAAGTTTACGTGCATGGCAGAGCAGAGATACTCAACGATCTTTTTTTTATCAGGACTTCTTCGTGCACTGATCTGTACACCCGCACGCTCTTCTCGTCTACAAGACTCCGGAGGAAGACGGAGTATTTCACTTTCAGGTTCAGTTCTTGGAAGACACTTAGGAGGAAGTGCGACAAAGAGGAAAGGAACTCCGGGGCCGTGCTTAGTCTGCCCCCGCCTCTTTTTCTTTGGAAGGCTTTCCTCTCGCCCGGCACTGGACGACGGGCTTTCTTTTGGGAGAGCATGCACATGCTTCTTATCCTGCACAGCTTGCTGCAAATATCTTCCACGGCCCTGCTCTGCATTTCTCTCTGTCTGGTCACAGCAGCACACTCAGCAAGGGGGGAGAGGGAGAGCAGACCTGCCAGGTGCTTCCTCCAGCATGCATAAAGCTGTTTGTACGCTTGGAAAAGCCCTCTACAAAAATGCTTTTCTTTCATTCAAATTTTCTTGGATGAGTGACAGTGCTATTTATTCCAAGGGCGGTTCTGTCTCTTCAGAAGGCGCAGGCGAGCTTTTGTTCCTGCACACAGAAGACACAAGCATTCTGCTCCAGAGCGGAGAAGACACAGTTGCAATAGCCCTGGATGGAGTAGAGTACATAGAGTATGCGAAAGACAGGGTGAGTATTGGGCATGTGCACGGGAGAGTTCCAAGCACGTGCTGGAGCGGAGAGGCGGGCATAGAGAAGATAAAAAACGAAATTGAAAAAGCAGTTGGAAGATGGGCCCGTGCACAAACAGACGTCTTCTGCATAGACAGGCTAGTCAGCATGTCGTACCCAGACAGAAAAACGGCAGAGTGGGCTGTCAAGCGCGGAGTAATGGAGAAGGCCGAGAGACTCTTCCAAGAGAACAGGAAAGAAGAGTGCTACCAGCTTCTTGTGTCTGCAGGAGGCCTCTCCACTTCCGTGATGATTGAAGCGTTTCTTGGGCACGTGCCTTTAGTCTCGCAGGTCTTTGGGCTTCCTCTGGAAAAAACCGTTGGGATAGAAAAGTACATAGAAGGCAGCACGGGAGAAAGAAGCAAGAAGCTGCAGTGGCTGAAGACGCATTTCTACAAGAGCGTGGCCAGGACGCACAGAGTGCCAGACCTGGACCACATGATTGCGATAGCCCAGGCGAAAGTTCTGTCTCTTGTTCTGGAGCAAGAGATTTCTCCATATCTGTCAACAGAAGAAATGCGCAGCATTTTTGTGCAGCTGAGTGAAACGAACAAGCTGGGCCTGCAGGCATTTGTCCAGATCGTCACCACCGAAGATCTGATGGGCAGAACCCGGTCGATGGCCACTCCGGCGGAGCAGCACATCCTGTGGATGTTTGCAAAGCACCTGCCTGAAGAGTTTCTGTGTGCAGTATCAGAAGACGGCCCGCTGGTGCAGAACATGTGCATGAAGTTCAACCAATGCATAGAGAAAGAAGAGGGCGAAAGTGTTTTCTACCTGGGAGGCATGCTTGAGGTGCTTCTTACATCTGCATACCTCCCAGCAAGCCTGCAGATGCCTGGGGTGTACCCCGTGCTGTTTGAAAGGCCTGGGATGCCAGAGTTCCGGTCGGTGTGCAGGTGGAGGGCGTATGCAGCGGAGCACGTGTTCACTCTCACCCATCTCAAGCTGGTACTTGCGTCTCTTGTGCAGCTAAGTGTGCACATGAAGGCATACTTGATATTTTCAGGTGCGATTATAAGCATAGCTCAGGTGTTTGGCACGGGGCACGGAGCTGCGCGGATCACCGCTGGGAAGATTCTCAGTGCTCTGCTTCTCTCAGGGGACAGGGTTCTTAGAAAGTATCTCCAGGAAGTCAATCTGGCAGGGTCTGTAAGCCGTGCAGTTACAGACATTCTTTTTGGAGAGCCTTCTGCCGTGTACTCTCTAGCAAGATCTATGCAAAGGGAGCTGTTTGAGTCTCCAGCACACATAAAGCACTCTTCTGTCTAGACAGTGGGGGGGTTGTAGTGCTAGTATCCCAGTGCTAGTATATCAATGGAAGATTGTAGGGCTAGTATCCCAGTGGTAGTATGTCAATGGGCAATGGGTTGTAGGGCTAGTATGTTGTCAATGGTAGTATAACAATGGAAGGTGGTAGGGCCAGTATCCCAGTGGTAGTCTGTATATGGAAATAAAAATATAAATACGAATCTGCACGCCTTTCTACATAGAGTGCACAGATACAGTAGAGGGTAATATCTATGGGCATACGTTAAGAAGGATATTTATTAAGACTTTAGAAGAAAAGCAGGTTTAATAATCATCTAAGTTAGGTGCAAGTGCACTTCAAAAAGAATCCCCACTCGCCCTTATACTTATGCCGTACCAGCTAGTAAGTGCTTTAGAAAGCTCTGCATAGTGTTTTTTCACTTCTTGTATAATATAGATATACATAGAATTAATGTTCTGGGCTCTTTCCCTTATACTGTCTGTTTTCTTTTTTAGTTCGGTTACGTCGCTGTTTATCTTGCTGAGAAACTGCCTGTACCTGATTTCTGCAGGCGTGCTTGTTCCTATCCAGTACTCCATGTCTTCCAGAATGGACAGGATCTTAACCTCCCAGCTGTTCTCAGAGTCCATCTCAAGTGTTTTTTCGTTCTTGTACATGACAATCGATTTTAAAAACTGCTTGATGCTGCGATAAAACCTGGTTTCTGTTTTCCTTTTGTGGCCGTGCGCACACAAACCACTTTTTGTGCAAAGCCCAATCCTTTCGTTCACTCGGGCTATGTCTAGACAGGCCTGTCTAAGGATGTGGTGCACTTTGCTTTCTAGATGACCATACCCTCCTAGATACCCCGGCACTAGCTTTAGTGCTTGGCTGAACGTTTGGCTTGCATGCACAAGCACTTCTTCTATCTTTCTGCAGAGCCTGGTTGTGTCGTGCTTGTGAAAGACACCTGCATGGCACTCCTGCCTGTACTCTTCTAGAGTGTTCTGGGCCCCGTGCCCAGGCCTTGGAATCTTCAGAATGTCCCCCATCTCGCGCCGAAGAAACCTTTTCGTGTCTTCGTACACGCCAAAGGGAAAGACACGAATGTGCGCGCTCTCTCCAGCCTTTCTCTCCCCTACCGTCTTTAGCAGAACCAAAGAGAGCCTGGAGAAAAACATTCGGAGGTACTCGCTGTAGCTATAGAACTCGCTCACGGGCAGCCTGGCACACATGTGCTTATCCACAACCTGGCAAAGAAGTTCTTGGATCGACTCAAGCATGTACGCTACAAGATAGACTTTTTTTCTATAAACGGGGTCCTGGTGCCCCTCCACAATCCAGTACTTCCAAGAGCTTTGTTTCTCTTCCGGGAGGTTCGTGAATGCATCGGCATCCCAGAGATCTTTTTTCTTCAGAGCAATGTAAATGTTTTTGAGGCACGTGTAGAGCTTGAAGGTGTTCTGCATGGCCGGGTCCTTCTCAGCACTTTTGAGGTACTCGGCATCGCACTTGGTCTTGAACTCAACCATGGCGGCGTTTACCGTTTGGTAGTCTTGGGGTGTGACCAGGCTTGGATCTTTGGCAGTCTTCAGAAGGAAGTAGTAGGAAGAGACACACGTCGGCCAAGTGTTGCTTAGGACAAAGCACAGCCAGTTTTTACTAGGCTCGTCGGCATTCGAGGCGCTTATGTTGGCTTGGACGTCTTTGTAGAAGCCCCCCATAATCTTCGCTACTTCCTCCACGGTTACTCCGCCCTTGGCAGAACTCGTGCACTGGAAGAGGTCCGTCTCTATCTCTTCAAAGTACTTTTCACACATTTTGGGGTGGTTCAGAATGTGGTTGTTGTATATCATGTTTATCTCCTTGAAGAACGGGCAGCCCGTTTTCTTTCTCATACTCTCCTGGATCTCTACAAGACAAGACTCGAAGACGCACAAGTAGGTCATTGGTATGCGCACGGGAAAGGTTTCTTCATCCTCTTTTGAGTATGGAGAAGAGATAGCGAGTTCTGGCATGAAGTATGTGGTGTAGGTTATGGCCATGTAGTCGATTGTGTAGGCCATTGTGGCTGCTGTCTTGATAAGCTCTTTGGCTAGGCGAATGTCTTCTATGGATGTAGAGATCAGAGTTGTGAGCACGTACTGCCGTACTATCTTTAAAAACGTCGAAAAAATGCTCTTGTAAATCTCTATTGTCTTCTTCAGAGATTTTATAAACTCAGTGAACTTCTCGTTTTGTTTGAGCATAGATCTGCGGTGCTCTAGAGTGTTTGTAGGCATGCATGCTTCTCCGTACGTCTCTTGTGTAAACACATTAGCCCAAGCGGGGATCAAGTTGCTAGCAAATGTAATTCTTTCCACGCAGAGGTCAATGCGCGGCTCATCAATTGCGTGCATGCTCTGATGGGCTTCTTCTAGGATTTTGAGCAGTTCGGTTAGCTTACTGCTATAGGCCTCATGGTATGATGGGCCGTTGAAACTACTGGTGTACCTATCCATTTCGTTGTGAAGAGAAGAGAAGTGTCCAGTCAGTATTGCTTTGAGCTGGGTGTAGACTTTTTGTTCGTCCTTATTGATTTCTTCTTCTGCAAACAACGAAGGAATTCCGTTTGTAACACTTACTGGAAGGATGTCATTGACTGCTTTTGCCAGCTGAGCAACTCTATTTATCAAAGCACGGTTTCTATTATCAGAATTGTTCAGTTTTTCTTCTGCAGAGCATCTAGCAGTAGCAAGCACTATGCACCATCCAATAGCTTGCTTTAGAAAGACCTTCCAGAATGCTCCAGAGCATTTCCATGCTTTATAATTATAACTACTATCTTGAAGAAACTTCATTATAACAAAAGGTGTTTTCAGAAATAAAAAAATATCGCATTTATACTTTTCTTTGACAATAGTTATGCCAGTACTAACTGTCAATTCAACACCAACACCAACCATGCCTAATACCACTATCAGTATTATGGTTAGTACCACTGTCGGTACCACTATCAGTATTATGATTGGTATCACTGTCGGTACCACTATCAGTATTATGATTGGTATCACTGTCGGTATCACTATCGGTGCTATGTCTAATACTACTGTTAGTACTAGGGTTGGTGACGGTGACGGTGATGGTGTGTGTCTATGCTGAATACCAACTTCAGTCTTGCGCCTGCCCTACTCTTATCAGCAAAGCATCCCGAATTAGAAAGATATCACAGGTTGTATATAAGTTAATTTATTTTCACACAACAAAGAAAAAGTCTATGCTAGAAGAAAGACTCTCTTTAAAACGAACAGCCTTCTTCAGAACAAAAAGAAGGCTGGACAGTTTAGAGTCTAACACTCCGTTGTGTTTGTACAAAATAGCACAGCTCTACCAAAGTGAGCAAACAAAAGGAGCTCTTAACTATGCTCGGGCTATTCTGAAAAAGAAGCAGATTATATACACGTCTCTGAAAAAAAGCATTCTTGCAATCATCAACCAGACACACTACAGTGCAGACATAGAAGCGTACAGAAAGCTGTACGAATGCAAAGTGCTGGAGCAGCCAGAGATTGTAGGCATTCTCAAAGAAGCAGTAGCAGCCAGCCCAGAAAGGACTTTTGAAGCAGTTACGGCACAGGACAGTGCCCTCCTGCAAATATTTTCTCTGATACAGTTAGACGTCTCGGATGCTATTTCCATAGTTGCGAAAGGCATGCTTGAGCAGAACAAAGACAGAATTCTGGAGTACATCAACGAGCTAACGTACTCCTTCACACTGAAGTGTCTGATCAAAGACGGGGCAGGCATGCTCTACCTAGCACAGAGTGTGACGGAGTCTCTCACGGGCAGCGCAAGCACGCCGGGAGAGATCCGGGACATGGTATCTCAGGTTATTTCCGTGTGCATAAGTCTTGTGAAGATAGACTTTACTCTGGTGCTGCTCAACTCTGTGATTGCACATCTCAAACCGGCCCTGACAAAAATCATTATGCAGTGCGGCTCTGACGTGGGGGCAGAGTCTCTTTTCTCAGGTATTTCCAGCCGCATAGACGAGCTTGTGGAAGACCCGCAGACCCGTCCAGGAGCAAGCTTTGCACCTGCAGGCATACACCCAAACACGCCGTTTATCTGCCGGGAGAGCATTCTCGCCTTCCTGTTTTCTCTGATTCCGTACGATAGCATGGTAGAGACACTTGCTCTTACAATCTCGCGCGATCTTGCGCTGAAGAAAGGAAGCAGAAAGAAGTTCCTCCAAATCTTTGAAGGGAAGGTGGGAGCGTGCCGCATATCAAACATAAACATCATCCGGGAAGACTTTGCATGCTTTGAAACAACGGGCCTTCTGCAGCACAGAGTGCTAGAGGACGCCACAAGCGCATTTGCAAACTCGCCGCATATTTCTATCTCTCCAACCGCCACGGCCCATCCTTTTATATACTCGCATCACTACTGGCCAGAAAACAACTTCTCTCTCCCAGAAGATCTTTTTTCTTTTTCCAACTGTAACCCCACCTGCATGTCAGAAGACCTTCCTTTGCAGCAGAGCCTATCAGAGCAGATGCCAGAGATACAAGACAAGATTTTGCTGGAGTATGCTAAAGAGCACACGTATGCAGACATCACCATTGAAGAAAACGGAAAAACACTAGACATCACAGTGCCAATTGCCTATCTGGAGCACATCCCAGCAGGCAGTCTAGAATCTTCTTCTTTTGGAGATGCCTCGCAAGCAGCAAAAGATTTCTGGCATACAGTTAAGTTAAAGCTTGCATAAAGTTTTTCAATTTTCTTAGTTTTTATGAACGGAACACGGCAACCCATTTCTCCGTTCCGCGTTGCTATAGACGGGCCAGCAGGTGCGGGGAAATCTACTCTAGCAGAGTCGCTAGCACAAGAGCTTTCTCTAACACACGTGAACACGGGCATTCTATACAGAGGGCTCTCCTATGTTCTTCTTAGAAGACAGAGTGATAGAGAGCCGCGGAGCATAAAGGAGCTTCTGGACGCGGATGATGTGGAGACGTACAAAGAGGTCCAGGCGTATGCTCCGGAGTTCACGGACAACAAAGTATATATCAACAAAGAGAACATCACGCCCTATCTGCGCACGCCAGAAATAGACAGCATTGTTGGTGTTGTGGCTAAGTATCCGAATGTAAGGCATCGGATAGGAGAGATACAAAGAAGTCTTATAGACAAGTATGCAGACACGGGCGTGGTTGTGGAGGGAAGAGACATTGGAACAGTGATTATGCCGGAGGCAGAGCTCAAAGTCTTTTTAGTGGCGAGCATAGGCATCCGAGCGAAGAGAAGAGCTGAAGAAGCGCACGGAGAAAGCATAGCTACCATTGCCGAAGAGATAAAGAAAAGAGACGCGCTGGATGTCTCTCGTGTGGTAAGTCCGTTGATTCAGGCGCCTGATTCTATTGTGATAGACAATACGTGTTTATCTGTTGCAGATACCGTTAATATCATCAAAAGGATTATTGATAAAAGATGGAATAAATAAAGCAGCAGTCAATACGGGTGTTAATGGCAACAGCATACCAGTGCCAATACTAGCTACACGTCAGTGCTAGCACTAACAACATACCAGTCGCGGCACTATTCATGGCACAGAGAGCAGCAAGACTCTGCACTACAACAACTACAACAACAACAACAACTACTACTACTACTACTACTACAACTACAATGTGAATGAGATTAGTGGAAGAAACAGCTTTGATACTAACATTACTATCCTTTGGGACTATGGGCAAAGGGTTTAAGAGGGTTGCTGAGAGGCAGAAGAGCGTTGGAGAAGGGTAAAGACCGTTACAATCTGGTAGAGGAAGAATAGAAGAACGGAAGAACAGAAGAGGAAAATTTCAAATTCAAATTCAAATTCAAATTTAAACTAGGCATGGCCCAAAGAATTGAAGAATTGAAGAATTAAAAGAATTGAAGAATTGAAGGATTGAAGGAAAGACTCCCAAAGATAGGATGGCATCTGTATTGAACAAAGACAATCCAGAAAGAGTGCTCTATCAAAGCAGCAGAAAGACCAGCTCCAGGTTCAACCAACACAGAACTTGGTGCAGGGTTGAGATAGAAAGAAAAACAAGCTTTGCCATTCTACTCTAGATCACTAACTCTAGCAGAGAGAGAGACAGAGAGAGAGCAGAGAGAACTAAAAAGGAAAATATGAAAGGAAAAGTTTATTTTTACCAATGAACATGGAAGTGTCTGAAGACCCAGTAGCACAAAGAATATGCACATCTCTTGTTTCAGCAGAAGATAAGCTGCAAGGCTTAAGAACACTCAAGAAACACATTGAAACACACCCGGGATCTAAGCAGCAAGTGTGGGGGTCTTTTGGAATACCAAGCATTCTTGTCCAAGAAATAGCAAAATCATATACACACTTCCAGTCATCTTACATAAACACAATACCCAGCACAGTCTTTCTCTCTCTCGAAATCATGATAGAAATGTGCCCGCTCAAAGAGTTCAGAGAGATGTGCGTGACAGCCCAGCTTCCTCTGTTCCTGTACCCTCTCCTCAACTCCCCTTCAAGAGAAGAGAGCATTGAAGTCGTGAAAACTCTATGCCTGACCTTTATCAAAATCCTTCTTGAAGAGAAAAACACAGACTCCCTCTACTCCGTGGAGTTCTTCAAGAACACGGAGCTTGTTCCGCTCTGCCTGAGGAACATGGAGCTGGGCAGTGAAAAGTCCAAGCTTGCTGCTTCGCAGGTCTTCTACTCCATTATTTCAACAAGAGAAGGCCTGGAGTACACCTGCCAGACGTACGACAGGTTCATGGCGACTTCCATGATTCTCAACTCCGTGCTCGTGCAGATGGAAATGCTGCAGTCTCCAGAAATACTCGAAGTAGTCATCCGGATATACGCCAAGCTCTGCGAAATGCCCAACGCCAAGATTGTATTCAGCAAAAACAGACCGCACATGCTCTATGCCGAGCACATTAGGGAAATGGTAAGGTCTAACCCAGGCGTCAAGCTTGCATACGAAGAGTTCCTCCACATGCTCCAAAACTAGTCCCGGCGCCAGGCTGGCAGCAGTGTCCCAAAAAAGAAAAACAGTTGTAGTCTCTCTATGCAAAATATTTGATATTTTTATACAGTTGAAAAATAAACAAAGATTTTCACACAAGCTGTTTACTTGCTTGGAAGAGAGAGCGGTCCTGCACGGTGCAATCTGGTAGTTCGAAGAGATCTGCGGAAATCATAGAAATAGATACCAATTAAAAATAAATTGCAAAGCAATGAGAGAAAAGGGACAGAAGCCTTCGGCGCTCTCGCCTTTGGTAAGTAACACAATATGGGCACGCACAGATGGAATCAAAGACTGGAAGATTGTGGGAAACTCTTCTCTTGGAAGGGCAAGAGCCCGAAGCATTGTAGGGGACATGTGCACAGTCAACACCAAAGCAGAGGCTCTGCAGTGGGCAGAGCACGCAGAAGCCCAGGAAGGACGGAAAAGAAGCATGTCCACCTCGGCAGTGTCGGAGCTTGCCCTTCGGCTGGGCCTGGAAGAGAACGAAGAGCAGTACAAAGGCCTCTGTGCTGCTTTGAAAGAAGAAGTCTCCAGGCACGAAGTAATTAAAATGGAAAGGGGGACGCTTACGTCCCTTAGAAGGCACTCACTCGACTCAAGTCTTTTCTATAAAGCCCTCCAGGAAGAAAAGTTTTATTTGCCAAACAAGTCCTTTGCCCCGCGGCCGCGGTCTTTTCAGGGAGAAAGTCTTTGCATCGTGCAGTTTGGAAGCGGAGCGAAGTGCTTTGGCACGTACACGGGCCCCGGGCTCATCAAAGGCGTGTTTGTGATCATAGAGGCGGACAGGGGAGAAGACTGCGGCTCAGTATTTCAGGAGAGCATAGACCCAAAGGCAATACAAGACGTGTCTGCCAAGCACGGCATCAGCATAGTTGAAACAAAAACCATACACCGCATAGCCACACAGCAAGACAAGATCAGGCTCTTGGAGCAGAACGTCCTGGAGGGAGAGGCTGTGGAGAGCTGCAAAGAAAGAGTCAAGGCAAGGAAGCTCTGCATGGAGATCATCAGTGCCGAGTACCAATGGGACAGGAAGAAGCTCACGTTCTACTTCAAAAGCGAGAAGCGTGTAGACTTCCGGGACCTAGTGAAAGAGCTGTACCGGGTGTACAAAACACGGATATGGATGTGTGCTATAGAGAAGAGGCAGGACAAAGAAGTCCTGGCCAGAGACAGAACCACAGAAGAAGGTGCAGAGAATGCAGCACCAGAAAAAGAAAAAACAGACAGCTAAAAAACCAGTCATAAACAAGTAACAGGCACCTGTAGTACTCTGAACAAGTAACAGGCACCTGTAGTACTGTGAGTGAGTAGTAGTACTGTATGAGTGAGTAGTAGTACTATCCCCGAGTATGAGTAGTACTGTATGAGTGTGTGTAGTACTGTCCCCGAGTGTGTGTAGTACTGTCCCCGAGTGTGTGTGTGTGTGGGCACTGCTGCTTTCGTGCATACAGGCGCTAATAGACGTTAGTAAATATTTTGCAGAACGATAACCATTCTAATATTTTTTTATTTTTTGGTCCCCTTGTAATGAGTCATCGGAAATACGAAGCACCAAGACACGGATCTCTTGCATTCCTTCCTAAAAAGAGAGCAAAGAGCATACGGCCCAGAGTACCCTCGTACCCAGAGGACAAGGCAGACAAGCCAGTGCACTTGACCACTTTCTTTGCATACAAGGCAGGCATGACACACGTGCTCCGTGCAGGAGAGAGAGAAGGCAGCAAGCTGAACAAGAAAGAAATTGTGGACCCAGTGACGGTGCTGGAGACGCCCAACTGTGTAGTGTTCGGCGTGGTGGGGTACAGAAGAACTCCGCAGGGACTGAAAATCATCCACACGGTGCTTGCAGAGCACATAGACGAGTCTGTGAAAAGAAGATACCAGAAGAGGTACAGAAAAGACGTGCCCAAGTCTCTGGACAACTATCCTCTGAAGTACCAGAACGGAACTGTGCAGGAGCAGATCAAAGTGCTCAGGGAGACGGCAGAAGTGGTCCGTGTGCTTATCCACAGCAAGGCCATGGACATCAAGAGCCTCAAGACGAAGAAGGCCCACATTATGGAGTCCCAGCTCAACGGAGGAACCGTGCAGGAGAAGATTGACTTTGCTCTGAACCACTTTGAGAAGGAGCTTGCCATCCAGGACGTGTTCAGCAAAGAAGAAATGGTAGACATTATTGGAGTCACCAAAGGAAAGGGGTTCCAGGGATGCCCAAAGAGATGGGGTACAACCATCCTTCCTCGAAAGAGCAACAAAGGAATCAGAAAGGTGGCGTGCATTGGAGCATGGCATCCCAGCAGAGTGCTGTACTCTGTTGCACGAGCAGGACAGCTTGGGTTCCACCACAGAGTTATCATAAACAAAAGAATCTATCTGATGGGCAACGGAAAAGACACGTCTGCTTGCAAGACGCCCTTTGACCTAACGGAGAAGACCATCAACCCTATGGGAGGATTCATTGGGTACGGAAGCGTGGCCAACAACTTCCTTATGATCAAAGGATCTGTGACGGGCCCAAGAAAGAGAGTGCTTGTTATCCGAAAGATTGAAGGAAGAACCTTCAAAGGCATGAATGCAGAGCCCGTCAACCTGAAGTTCATTGACACAGCGTCTAAGATCGGAAGCGGAAGATTCCAGACGGCCGAGGAGAAGAAGGAGTTCTACGGAACACTTAAGTCTCATGTGCAGTCTGAAGTAACCCAGCAGTAATAAAAGACCCCAGGGTATTCCACTTATTATACTTATTGCAAGAGGCGGAGGGGTTGGTGGGGTTGGTAATGGAGTGTATGTGTTGAAGGAGTTGGAGTGTATGTGTATGTGTATGTGTATGTGTATGTGTATGTGTTAGAATTGGTGTGTTAGAGTTGGTTGTTGGTGATGGAGTTGGTGTTGGTGTTGATATGGGTGCATTCGGTTAAGTTCTACAATGTATCATTTATTCTTTACGGATCTATATCTATCATCTACCTCGCATTCTATGCTATGGACAAAGTGTGCTTAATACGCATGAAGAAGATGTCAGAAGGGTAGTACTCCGGCTACAGTTACAGTTACTGTTAGTAGTATTACTGTTACTGTTAGTAGTAGTAGTAGTAGTTGGGTAGTACTACTGTTACTGTTGCTGTTGGGTACTGTTGCTGTTGGGTAGTAGTAGTATTACTGTTACTGTTACAGTTAGTACTACAGTTAGTACTACTGCTACTGTTGCTGGTGGGTAGTTGGTTATTCTTGTATGTATGTGTTGAGGTACTCCAGCTCTTTTTTGGAAAAGGACAGAGCTTCTTCTTGAGAGGGCCCGTTTTTAAACAGCTTTCTAAGACTGCCTATGCTTTTCCTGCACGTGTACAGATTGGTGAAGGACGGTATCTTTTTGTAGAACACGTCGTTCTTGCTTATCAGCTTCGTGAAGAGAATGTCCCGCAAAATAGACTCGCTGATGTTCAGCACGCCTATGTCCAGCCTCTTGTTCATTTCCCTGCATATGCTGAAGATAGAGAAGATCGAGCTTAAGTGCTGCGCCAGGTACATGTCCCTTTGAATCGTGAGCTCTGCAAGCCTTCTCAGCATCTGCAGGTCTACTTTGATCTTCTTGATCTTCTCTATCGACAGATCGGGCTTCCTGGCTTTCCTGAGACTCTTCACTTCCCTCTTCCGAAAGCACACATACGGCTGCCACACTGAAGAGACCTCTGTCTCCTGCAGCACTATCTGCGAGGAGAAAGAAGCACTCTCTTCCGCATGCGTGTTGGGTACATCCCCCGTGTCTTTCAAGTACCCCCCAAGCTCTTCTGCACATTCTTGCGCCAAGAGACTCGGAGCACGCACTTCCGTGCGCTTCTGTATCTTGGGGATGGGTATGTTCTCCTCCCTCCCTGAGATGACTGCTTTGAGATGGTGCTCTTCCTCCTCCTCCTTCTCCACCCCCGTTGTAAAGGCAAGCCCAGAGTACTCTTGGAGCTTTTCTGGATCTATCTCTCTCTCGTAGAACACGCCTAGCTTTCTATCGTGCTCTATCTTCTTGCTTCGCACCCTCTTCATGAAATAAAAAAGACCAATTTATTTATTGGGCTTCTTGAACAAGTCTAGCAGCCGTATTCTGCTTTTTCTTTCTCCGCTGAAAGTCGTTCCCGACTTGATGCTTCCGCCTTGGATGCTGGGCTCTCTGGCGCATATTCTTGTGTCTTCGGAAATATCGTACAAAATAGCCTCTGAGAGATCCACGTACTGCGCGCACTCATTCAGGCCTGCCGTTTCGTTTATGGCGGAGAAGACGCCTGCAACGAGCTTTATCTCTTTTGTGGTGATGCTTTTCAAAGAAGAGACAAGCAGCCGGACATAGAGCCCTCCCTGGCGCACAGCAAGCATGCGTATCCGTGCGAACACGGCTTGCTTTTTAGGCTCTTCAAACTGGGACCGTTTTGTAAGCACGTCTTTCTCCACCATTATGATGAGGCAGTTGTATATCTGCTCCCGGAAGTGCAGGGAAGGAATAACGGCCAGGTCGAGAAAGATGCTGAGCAAGTCGAGGGACGCGCACCTGGGCAGCTTCCCCATCAGGTACTCTATGTCTTTGACGACCAAGAACTTGAGGTCAAACGGAAGGGAGAACGTGTTCACTCCCAGCTCTTTGGGGAAGGTGCGCCTGAGCAAGGAGAGGAACACGATTTCCTGGTCCTGGCACTTTGAAGCGAAAAGCCGGAAGTACTTGGAGACCAAAGCTCTGTCGAGTGTGTCGCTGTCACTTGCTACAATTTTCTTGAAAAGCGACTTTTTAGGAAAGAGAGACCTCAAAAGGAAATGGAAGCTTTTTGTCATTCGCGCGGGCGGAACAGAAACCCAGATCATGTTCACAAACTGCACTATCTGGAGCAGAGAGAAAGAAAAAGAAGCCCGGAACTTCTCCACTTCTTCCCCTTCAAAGATGCGGTACTTGTACTCGCTTAGCACAATGTTTGACCCAATAACAATGTCTGAGTACAGGTCTGTTCCGATTGCTGAGTAGAGAATGCTTTGCACGTTCGGAATTTTTCTTTCGCTGGCTACTTTGATCACGCTCTTTACGGAGTCTTCAACAGAGTTGGGGGGAAGCATCTTTAGGTACGTGGTGAAGATCTCTTGCCTCTGCGCAATGTTGAAAGGAGCTGCTTTGATAAGCGCTTTGTTCAGGGACTCCACTTTCTTTTCCGTGCTGTTGATCAGCAGCCCAGATGTTTTGGAGATAAGAGAAAGAAGCTCAAGAAGAAACCCGTCAAAGAAGCACACGCTTTCCAGCTGGTCAGACTTAACTGCAAACAGGTCTGGCGCAATGTACTCTTTGCTGACTTCTCCCTTTACAAACATCGGCAGCGTGTTGTGTGAAATACTAAGCCCCGTGATAGAGTTGATGATGCCGTTGAAAGTAACTGTCCCTTCAAGCCCTCCTGGAATATTCATCTCAGAAGGAGAGACCAAGTCTGAGTCTTCTGACGTGTTCTGTTCGCTCCCCTTCTCTTCTTCCCCTCTTCCTTCTTCTCTTCCTCTTCCTCTTCCTTTTTCTTTCCCTCTCCCGTCTGCCCTCTTTGTCCGTCTTCTTTTTTCCTCTCCCTCTCCTGCACTTTCGTTGTCTGTTGTTGAGTCTTCCTCCTCGCTTGCACTTCCCCCACTGTGCTTACTGCTGCCCCTATCTATATCTATATCTATGCCTCTCTCTCCATCTTCCTCTCCCTCTTTATCTTTACCATCTTTGTCTCTGCCCCTTCCTTTCCCTCTGTCCTTCTCTTCTTCCTTTCCGCTCTCGGTAGTAACGGCTTCCTGGACTTCTTTGTTTCTGCAGTGGATGTTCTTGTACACCTCTTTGGGCATCAGACACGAAGAAGAAGAGCTGCTCGACCTGTCGTCTGTGTAGTTGTACGAAAGATTTTCAAAGCGGTACTCTTTGTCACTGTCGTACTCTTCTTCTGTTTCCGCCCCTTTGTCTTCTTTCTCTATGTCGATGACAACGCTCTTGTCCACGTCTTCGCTGTACTCTGGCATGCCCTTCCCGCCGTCTTTGTCTAACCCCCCTTCCTTGGGGGGGCCTTCTCCGTCCTCCGACTCTTCAAGAACGCCTGCAAGGAACACTTCAATCTCTCCGTACCACTCAGCTGACGTCCGCTCGTCTTTAGGCGCAGACACAAACCCAGAGTCTATCGCCGTGCACAGAATAATAAGAATAACAGCCGTTAGCTTTTCTGCTTTTGAGCTTCTTGTTCCGGCATACGTAAAGAGAAAGAAACACTTCTTGAGCTCTTCACAGAACTGGTCAATAAACCCCCTCGGGTGCTCGTCTGTCATGGTGAACACCTTGATGATTTCTTTCACGTGTGTTTTAACAAGCTTGAGTGCAGCAACTTCAAAAGACGTTGAAAACATCGAGTAGTCCTGAATAAGATGCGCAGAAATCCTAAGCGTCGTCAAATACTCCATGTACCTCTTTCTTCTTCCAAACTTCTTGCTGAATGTTCTTAAGGTCCCCATGCTTTCAGATATCTTCATTGGCTTCTGCTGCAGATAGTGCTTGAAAAAAGACAGCTTCTGCTCGTCCACACTACCGTCTTTCTTGTAGATATCTCGCATGAGATTCTCGTACTTTGGGCGAAAATTCATGATCATCTTAATAAACTTTTAATTTTTTAGATTCATATTCATATATAAACACATCACAATCACCCGCTCGTATGACAAATTCCATCCTCTTGATAAACTACGTACGGAAGAGACGCCTCCTATTCGCGTCTTAGAGTAAAGGTCTTTCTGAAGAACATGCCTACTGAGAAGACCCGGCACTCTTTATGCCCGAGAGTCTCAAGTGCACTTCTTTGCTCACTTCTTGCACTTCTCTGTGGACTGTGCGGAAGTCCACCGTGTTGTCCATTGGAGCCAGAGGCACAATGAACGGATCCACGCCTGGCGTGCCTTCTACGGACAGATCTACCCAGAAGAAAGACTGGAGGATGTGGTACCCCCAGGCTTCAACTCTCTCTGTAGCTGGACGCGTCTGCCGTGCCAGCTCTGTCTGTGCGTCTGGAGTGTACTCCAGCACGGAAGAGACGGGGACTGTGTCTTTGTTGTACTCCCCCGTGACGTACCCAATAAAGAACCCTTCTGGGCACACGCCTTCTTCCTCGCCTACAACAAGAAGAAAGAGGTACCTCTGCGGGTCTTCTGTTGTCACCAAAGCCTGCTTGGTTTGGATCGTGGACGGCCCTTTGAGAATGTACACTCCGCGCAGAGTGTGCACTTCTTTTCTGAAAGAGTTTGGTATGCATGAATAGTACTCGCTGTTGGCAACAATGCAGCGCGTGAACACTTCCGTTTCTTCTTCTTCTGTTTTAATTGTCATGGCGTACCCCTCCTGCTCTTTGGTCAGCCTGAGGATTTCAGTGCACATCCGCGTGGTGCCTCCTTTCACTGCAGAGAGTCTTGCAAAGCCCTGGGATATCTCGCTGATCCCATACTTCGGGTAGAGAAACGGAGAGTTTCCTTTCGAAGCAGAAGCTCCGTTCACACGAGCCACGCTGCGAAAATACGTTGTCAGGCGGTGTATGAACTCTTTGGGGGGGTCTTTCAAGTACTCTTCTGAGGTGTACAGCGCCACGCCGTGGCCAAGGAGCTTTTGCACAGACACGCTTATTCCGTATGCCTCGTACATGGCCTCTACACTTTTCCACTGCGAAGACATGCGCTGCTTCTCTTCTTCCGGTGCGTTGTAGTAGCTTTTGATCACGCTCATGAACTTGTGCAGCTTGATGAGCTGGAGGGGGCCGCACAGCCCGCTTTTCAAAGCAGATGTTTTTGTGTTGGGAATGAGAATCTCTTTCTTTTCCTGCACCAGGTACTGCTCGGCTATAATGTTGAACTCCATGCAGTACGCCAAGTTGTTCTCGGCTATCACACGGATGAGTCCTTCGTCAGCCAGAAAAATTTTTGGGGTTAGATCAATGTACAGCTCTTTTCCTTCTTCTCCGAGCAGATTCCTGAACTGTGTGTGCAGGGGAAGCTTGCTCTTCATCTCTTCCAAGTACTCTTCGTACCTGAGTGTGCGAGAAGAAGACCCGTACACTCCAGAGGTGTCTATTTGCAGAACCTTCATCTCTGCTGAAGAAAGAAGCCCTGCAAGGATGGACTCTTTTATTCCCGTTCCTAGAATTACACAGCAGTATGTTTCTTTGCCTCCCTTTGCTTGGTGCTCTTGCATTTGTTTATTTTTAAGAATTTCTCTTCTGTTTGGTTTTAATGACTTTAGTCCAAGAAGAAGATCAGATACCTGAAAGAAAAAGATGGGGGGCAGAAACAGTTACCAAAGTAAAGAAGTACATCAGAAGAAGGCCTGTTCTGAAGTACAGCTTGTTTGGAGCTGGATTTCTTCTGTGCATCAGTGTAGCTCTTTGTGTGTATTTATTGGAAGACAGCTCTGAAGAAGAGACATCAGAAGACTATACGGTTGGATTCCTCAGGGGCAAGTAGTCTATGCCTAAACTTTCTGTCTGTGTCTGCGAAGAAAAACATGCTGGAAAAAGGTTTATTCTGTTTCTTTAGAGAAGACACAGACTTGGGCACTGTCTTCTTCTGCTTTCCACTTACTATCTCTATCTGCTCTTTTTATCCAAGAGCTAGGTAGATGCTAAGATGCACTAACCCGAATACCAATACCAGCACCAGCACTAGTACTAATACTAATGGTGTGTAGAATGGGTGTAGAGTGGGTGTAGAATGGGTGTAGAATGGGTGTAGAATGGGTGTAGAATGGGGCTAACAACAAAGTGACTACTAAGACAGAATAGACGGTACTAGACTAATCAGCATCTGTGAAAATATAAACAACTGGGAATGCCTTGCACTCTGGAGTGTGTTTTGCTTGTGTAGCAATAAAAGATTTTTTATACTATTGACTATTGACTATTGACTATTGACTAATACAATCTTCTTTGCTTTCTTTTTACTGCTAGTGTTAGAATGTGTCTTAGACATATATTGGTATACCTATGTAGTATACCTATGTAGTATGCCTATGTGTTTTTGTCTGAATTGCATGCAGCTGTGCTGATGTGTAAAAGACTCTGTTCTGCGTGCTCTTAGGGTATGCTTGTTTGTATTTGGACTAGTAGCACATCAGAAATAAAAGAAATAAAACTAGCAGAAGCGTATCATCATTACTTAGTGTAAGGTATAACAAAGAAAATATTTTTGTAAAGTATAACACACTTACACTTAGTAGGCAAGAACTATAATAAAATTTTTTTATTCTCCCTGAATAATGATAATTGCAACTAAGTTGGTGCTTTGTTTCGCTTTAATGTTTGTGTTTCTTCCTGTGCTCATTCAATCAGCAAATTCGTCTTTTGGTTCATCAGATATAAGAATCAAAGTTAGATGCTCAGATGGAAATGCTATGCAAATAGATAACTTTCCGTGCAAAGTGTCTAAGCATATTGATAAACTTGCTGCAGCACAAACAAAAGACGGGTTGGAGAATTCTTACTCTCCTATCGAGATTCCCTTAGACATGTTTGCAACCCTAAACGAATACTTTGGATTTAAAGAACTATGCGGCATAAGAAACTTAGAAGATCCAACTGTAGAACTATCTATGCTTATATATAATGCTTTCGAAAACTATCTTAAAGCAGCTGAATTCTTTGATCTTGAAGAAAAATACTTAAACATATTTATGGAAAACCTTGTTAAAAACCATCTCTGTGATGAAAATTACATCCAAATTGTTTTTAAGTGTCCCCCGAATACAACTCCGTTGGAAAGATCGCTTCTTTGGAGAATGTTTCTAACATTCTTGAACCATATAGGCTTCCAGGCTAAAGTTCACACTGATGATGACCTTAAAAAATCCTTTTTGGTCATTGAACGAATACAAGTCGCTTCTGGAATGCCGTACAGAAGTGCTATTCCAGAAGACATAGCCTATGTAGTCCTAGCTCACCGAATACTGGAGATTCGAGATGAACCCCGGCCTATGAGAACAACTCTACTTAAATGGTTTCTGCTCCATCTCAGCTACCACTCCGTTAATATTAACTATAGAGTGGCCATTGGCAAAACCCCAGATAAAATAACCGATATGGTAAACACAGTTACATGGCTATCCAAGCCCGTCAGCTGTACACACCAAAAAACTATGGTTGTTTCCAAACTTCGTCTGTCCATCAGGGATTTCGACTGCAATGGGTCTTTAGTAGAACTAGAAAACCTGTTTGCAAAGGCGCCTAACGTTTCTATTCTTCACATACACTTTGCATTTTCTTCTAAAAACAATAAGACGGTCCTAACAAAGCTTTCCTTGTTGAAAGATCTGACTAGTATAACATTTACAGGCTTCCCGTTGCATTCTGATTGTGTAGACAATCTATTTCAAAATGTTCCAAAAATCCAATCAGCAGTCTTTTCTAGTAATAATATGAAGAAATCGACTGTAAAACATATTGCGATGTGCACAAGCCTTAAAAGACTTAAAATAGCCGAAAATCATCCCTTTGACAGCAAAATGGTTAAAAAACTTTTGAAGGCATTGCCAAATATTGTTGTGCTAGAACTTAACTGCCAAGTTTTAAGTAAAAAAATAGCCCAATATTTCCACCATTGCCAAATGCTAACAAAACTGACTATTACTAGCAGCGAGGGCCAAAAGAATACCTTTATGATGAAGCTTCTAGTTTACATTCCAACAATCCAGAAACTATCCATAAAAGTTGCTGTTTTGGACTCAAAGATAGCAGAAGCCCTTAGAAAGTGCGACAACCTTTCCTATCTATTCATAGATGGAGGGATAGAACCTGGCTTTATAGAGGCTCTTCTCAAAAATCAGTATTGCAATTGCTTGAGGCATATCGTTATGAAAGAGTCTTTGCTAAATCTTAACATCAGCCGACAAGATAATAACGAAATAACCCAAGCTAGAGAAAATGAAATCGTATTTGACATCGTCTAATAAACTTCTACTTGGTAAAGCATGCCTTCTCAGAAAGTGCCAGAACAAATACCACCCAGCAACTACTCCATTAGCACCTCTTTCTATTTATACTTTCAAGGCAGTGATAATAATCTATAATCTCCACTATAATCTCCACTATAATCTCCATTATAATCTATAGTGCATGGTCTTTACTAGCTCGTTCAACACATCTTTCTTGTTGATAGTTGCATTTGAAGAAGCACCACATCTGCCCACTTTGTCTTTCTATATATACCTGCTAGTGTGCTAAAACGTTTTAACACTACATTACAATATTCATTTCCAATAGGTACAAAGAATCCATTGTAAAGAAAAAAAACAAATACTATAGGATTCTTAAAAGAGACAAAAAAATACAGTGCTATGCATACACAACATCTTCTACATGGCAAGAAGAGCTTAATAAAGAAAGAAACAGTGAAATATCCTTTGGGAACCCAGCAGCGTATAGAATCTTCACAATGTGAAACATCAACGGTGCTTTTGACAGTTTGATCAGATAAATGGAGCATTATCACAGCCCCTTATTGGTTGGGGGGATTCTATTTAATCCCAGTCTATAGGTTGGCATGGGTAAGAACAAAGAACCAAATCAGCATGAAGAATCTTCAGAAGATCTTGTGGAGCATATAAAGAAGCATGCTTTCCACAGAGGAGAGCACAAAGACGAGGAGAAAGAAAAAGAGCTTTTGAAAAGGCTAAGCTCTGATTCAGGAGTCTTTGAAAAAACAGGAGTAAAAATTCTTTCTTTCTTCACAAAAGGATGGGTAGAGATTGTGATAGATCTGTTTTTGTTTTTTCTTGTGCTTCTTCCTGAAAACTATGAGTTTGCGCATGTTTTGTACACCAAGATGCTTCAGCACAAAAACAGAGAAAGCTCCTACACGCAGTACACTCTTGCGCAGCACTTTGACATGTGGTGTCCTATTGTAGAAGGGATTGTGTGTGTCTTCCACACCGTTGTGTTTGTGTGCGAGTCTTTTCTCGGGCTAGAGATTCCATACGGAATGCTCATTGCTATTTTGGCATCACACATCACATGCATTCTTATCATTGCACACGTTGAGCTTATAGACGTCTCCAAAAGACACCACCCCCCGAAAAAAAGATACTTTGTAGAGGCACTGGTTCTTCTTTTTTCTGTAATCTTCACCTTTATTTACTTCCAAACAGAAGACATGTTCCGAAGCTTTATTCTTATATGCACAGTGTGCACCCAGTATCTGTGCAGATCTCTCACGCGTATAGTCCACCCGTCTCACGACAAAGTCAGAAGAACCACCAACGAGTACAAGTTCAGAATAGCAGTCGGGACAAGTTTTTTATTAATTATTCTTCTCCTTGAAATATTCCGTCTTTACTTTAGAGAAAAGCACTAGAGAAAAATGGAAGAGAAAACGACAAACAAAGAAACAGCCATAGAAGAAAAGCTTTCCAAAATCAAAATCAACCACGAAGCAAGCAGCAACGAAGAAAGCGAAGAAGAATCAGATTTTGTTCCCGTTGGGTTTGACTATGACGGGTTCAACAGCATTGCAGAAGGAATTCACCGCTTGGAGAAGCCAAAGACAGAGCTGAACGCCCCAAACGAGTTTCTTTCGTACGACATGCTTCTGGCTAGGATTGAGAAGCATCTGAAGCCCTCAGACAAAGAGGCCGAAGGGAAGCTGAAGATTCCCATCTCCATCAGAAGGGACGGGTCTACCAAAACATCCCTCAACATAACAGAAATATGCAATGTTATCAGCAGAGACATCACACACTTGAAACAGTACATTGAAGTAGAGCTCTCAGTCAACTGTTCGGTAGACGGAGAAGGCAGGCTAGTGATCAAAGGCATCTTCCCAGAAGCCCAGCTCCAGAAAGTCGTAAGAAACTACATCAAGCAGTATGTTTCATGTGGAGTGTGTTTCTCTCTCCATACAGTGCTTGAGAAAGAGGACAAGCTTATGTTCAAAAAGTGTCTTGCATGCAATGCGAGCCAGTCTGTAAGCGCTATCCAGCAGGGATACAAAGCACTCACCACCAAAAGATCAGTGCTTAGAAGAAAAGCCGCAGAGTAGAGAAAATACTAACCGAATGAGTACTAACAGTAATGCTAGAGTTGGTACTAACAGTAATGCTAGAGTTGGTACTAGCTGAATCAATACTAGCTGAATGAATGATGGAGTTAGTAATAGGGAAACATTAGGGAATAGTAAAGGTAGTACTACCGTAACAGTACCAACTATGGTATTGCTTTTGGGATTCGGCTAGTATCCTGTTGGGGTTCGGCTAGTATTACTGTTAGTATTTATTCGGCTAGTATTGCTTTTGGGATTCGGTTAGAGTTTAGCACTACCAAGAAAAGCAAGCTCAGCTCTAATTATAATTAAATTTAAAAGGTTCTTTTTTTTATTTACTATGGATCCAGCTTGGGGAATGTATTTCCAAGAACACATGTCATACGAAGATAAGATATCAAGTAACATTCTGTTGTACGATGTAAATGTAATTGCAGCACAGACCGAAGATACTTTTAAACAATTTTATGACAGCTCAGACGCTTTGGTTTCTTCTCTAAGAAAAGCCCAGGAGACTATGTGCATCTCTGTTGGAGGAGAGAAGTTTATGTACATAGGAGAAGTTCCAATTGAAGGCAGAGCTGATATTGTGATCAAGTTGTACCAGAAGGTCAAGAAAGATCCAAAAGAAGAAGGAGTTATTTGTTTTACAGTGCAGATAAGCGAGTGCTATTTATGGATGGGGCAGTTCCAAAACATTCACAGAGACGAGTCTCTGAAAAAGATCTCAAGCTCAGTTGCTAAGTTTGTCTCTGATCTAAACGCAAACGCCGAGGAGTAAGCCATAGAGGAAGAAAGAGTGCCAAGAAGAAGCTTCTGCGCACATCTTTCGTCTTGCAAGTAATAAAAAGAGATGCCTACTAAAGCAGAGCCCACAGAGTTTTTAGTGCAGATCGTGATCAGTGATGAGAGAAATCAGAAAAGCATATGGCAAGGATTTATTTTTATTTCCATGAACACAAGCACAAGGACAAAAATCTCGCTACCAAACATAAAAACAAAGAGACAGGTGAAGAAAAGGAAAAAAGAAGAAGAGCTGCACACAGAAGAAGAGTATATTCGTCTTAGCAAAGCTCTTATCAATGAAATCAGAATGGCATGGATGCTGCAAAAGTAACAAATAAGAGGCAAAAGAAAAGGCATAGAAAGCACACCTCTATGCCTGAAGTTTGTATTTGGCTTTGGATCTGAGTCTGGAATGCTCTTGAATCCTTTGCCTGCAAGTTCTGTTTCTACTTTTGTACGTGTTTTGCTGAACAGTTCTGTATAGTTGATGTTGATGTGATGCTGATTGAGAAGTTTCCAAATAAATCTTTTTCTATTTACTCTGACTGTATCTAGCAGATATGCTGCTACTGCCCCATAATAGCACACAGGGATGTGGTAGGGACGACATGGTGATACTAACACCAGTATGAGCAATACCATGAACAATGCCTTGAGCAATGCCTTGAACAATGCCTTGACTTGGCTTACAGTTAACTGCGAGTACATTCTTTTTATTTCTGAAGAGAAAACGGACATTCTTTTATGCAAAGCTTCTGCACTTCAAGAATCTGGGCGTCTGTTAGAGGCTTGAACAGCAGAGAAGGCGTGCCAATAGCATGCCCTTCCTGAAGCTCCTCTGTAAACGTATCGGGAATAACCGGATCTCCAGACACACGCAGAATATCCTGGAGTGCCTGAGCTTCCGTGGGCGTAACAGGATAGAGCACTCTGGAAAGAAGCAGAATAATGTTCAGAGCAGAAGACATGTGCGCTTTCATAACTTCTGGAGAAGCTTTCTCTGCAAAGGCTTTCTGCACGTATCCGTTCCCAATCACAGCTATCTCTGTAATCTTTCCCATGGCCTGCCTTATCTCCGTAGCCTCCATGTGCGCGTGGTACTCCCCAAGCAGAGAGTTCAGAGCGTCTACCACGTCCGCAGGAAGAGAAGCCCGAGACAGCACGCCCCCCATCCGTTTGCTCACATAAGAAAGCACTCTGTGGCACAGGTTCCCAATAGTGTTGATGAGAATGGCATTGAGAGACTCGTGGAACTCAACCCACGAGAAGTCCGTGTCTCCCGTTTCAGGACGGGTTCTCATCAAGTGGAACCGCCACACGCCTTCAGGTCCAAGCTTGTCCTCAAGAAGATGGTGCCCAAAGATGCCCCTTCCGTGGCTTTTACTGAACTTCCCCCCCTCGTACATCAGGTAGTGCGTGCTTGAGATAATCTTCGGGTACTTGAACACAGAAGACGTTCCCATCAGCAGGCAGGGAAAGAAGACACTGTGGAAGAACACGTTGTCCTTCCCCATAAACTCATACAGGTCTGTGTTGCTGTCTGCCCACCAACTTGCTTTCCCTGCACGCTCTGAAAACGTAATGTACCCCATGGGAGCATCAAACCAAACATAGAGGACTTTCTCTGCATACTCCTCCAAGGGCACGGGCACGCCCCACTTGTACTTCAGGTCTCTTGTAATGCACCGAGGCTGAAGGTCTTTCCCCCTCCACTCGAGAGCAACCTGTCTTGCAGCAGGAGTCCAGTTCGGAGCGTTCTGCTCAATGCACTCTCCCACGCGCTCCTGGAACTTCTCCAGGTTGTAGAAGAGATGCGTGGTTTCTTTCTTCACAGGCGGAGTGCTGCATGCCGAGCACCGGGGAAGGAGCACGTCTTCAACTGCAAGAATTGCCCCGCAGTCATCGCACTGGTCTCCCCGGGCCTTGTCGCTCTTGCACAAGCGGCATGTTCCGTTCACGTACCTGTCTGCTAGGAACATCTTGCACTGCGTGCAGAAGAGTCTTTCCTCGCTCTGTGGGGTGCAGTGTCCGTTCTCCCATATCTCAAGGAAGAGCTTCTGCACTAGCGCGGTGTGCTCTGCACACGACGTTCTTCCAAACGTGTCAAACTTCAGGTTGAACCAGTCGTATATCTTCTTGTGCTCAGCACTGTTCCGCGTGCACAGGTCAAGGGGAAGAAGTCCTTCTTTGTCTGCACTTACTTCTGAAGCTGTGCCGTACTCGTCTGTCCCGCACACAAAGAGTACGTTGTACCCTCGCAGTCGCGAGTATCTTGCAAACACGTCTCCACTGAGCAGAGATCCTGCAATGTTCCCCAAATGGGGCAGATTGTTCACGTACGGAAGTGCACTTGTAATCAGTCTTTTATTCTTTGTCATCTGAAAACAGAAAAGTTTTTTCGTATTTCCAGATTGGCTTCTTCTTCCCTCTTCCCTCTTCCTTCTACTCTCTTCCTTCTGCCCTGAGTGGGTTATTCCTCCCAGTGTGTAACTCGTGTAGCTTTCATAGCTCAGTTGGTTAGAGCATCGGACTAATAACCCGAAGGCCCCAGGTTCGAGCCCTGGTGAAAGCATTTTTTAGTTTTTCAAAGCTGAAGAAGAGCAAAGATACTGTTTGAAAAATCTTCTAACGTACTCTCTTTCCATTTTGTTCCCTTCCGGAGCAAGCACAATCAAAGAGTGCAGAGGAGCGCCGTATGCAGAAGAGCGCAGGTCTTCTAAAGTGCCGTATGTGAACTTCTCTGTGGGCTGCCCGAATCTCTCAATGCCTATAAACTCAACGGCTTTGAGGTCTACTTTGAACTCCTCTGCTGCTTCTTCTATCTGGGAGACGGCTTCGGATATGGTCATAAACCGGGTGTACCTTTTGTTTTCTTTGCCTAGGAGCGTGTCTATCGTTGGCTCGTTGATTTTGATATCTAAGAGACACAGCGTGTGCAGACGGCTCTTCATGTTATCCGTGATGTTGAGAAGGAAGTCTTTGGGCTTCCACACGTCGCTGAAGAACGGGATGGAAACAGTTCTTCCGAAGCCGTACGAGTTGAGCCCGCAGCACCCCACCACGCTCTGGATGGACGCGTTGTGTACAACTCTGACGGGCACGCCTAGTTCTTGTGCACGCACAATCACTTCCGTATGTGTTGTGGCAAACAGAGGAGTGCCAACTACAAGAAGGGCTATGTGCTTGGTTTTCGCTTCTTCAATCACGCGTGCTTCTTCTTTTTCGTTGCCTTCAATGTCTTCTCTGAACATACTGTCTAGAGAGCGGCCAATTACTTTTTCTATTGCCGTTTCGTCTGCCATGATGCTTGTGTACTTCTCCAGGTACACTTTGTCTGCACTCTGCACGGCTTTGAGGCCTTTCAGAGTAATGTCTTCTGGTTCAAGTCCTAGTCCAATAATTGAAAGCATAAAAATTCGTTTTCCAGTATGCACTAATACTAATACTAATACTCACTAACGGCACTCTCGTGGGCAGCCAGGTAGTGCCAGTATTAGGCCAGTACTAAGTAGAGTGGTGTGTTAGGGTGAGTATCACTACTAAGTAGAGTGGTATTCGGTTAGTACTAAGTAGAGTAGTGTGTTAGGGTGAGTATCAATGTTATTCAAAGCTTTTATTACCTATGAATGAATCTGTATAGAGCATGCTGGATTGTTGGGGCGTGCACTAGATAATAATCCCGAGGAGATTATATGTTGTAGGGAAGGATCTGGCATCTGTTAGCCTGGCCGTTCTGCATTTGCATCTGTGGAGACATCTGCCCCATAGAAGAGCCCTTGCAGTTGACAGAAGAGTTGTTCACCAAATTCAATGCCGAAAGCATTGCCTGTCTAAGACGAGGGTAAGACCCTCCGCTTACTCCATAGAGCTTGCTTTCTGCTTTGTTGTACCTGGCGTTGATAAGGTTTTTCTCGTCTATGGGAAGGCCTTGGTACATGGGACGGTCAATGAGCGCCTTTCCCAGGATGCACATCAAGTCGTTCTTGTCCATCTGCCCATACACAAGGTTGTAGAGCAGAGCAGGGTTCACTCCGGTGTACGCAGCTACATTCGACGAAGAAAGAATCTGCTGCACGGCCTGGAAGGCGTTTTTGCTCAGAGACATTTCTCCGCCGAGCTGCAGGCCAAGAGGAGAGCTGAGCCCATCAAGCGCTCCTGCTTGCCGTCCCGTTTGGAATCCAAGCATGGGGTTGCACGTGCCGAGGGTGCCGTTCATGTTATCGTCGACAGCCTTCTTCTCCGCCTGTGCTAGGAAAGCCTTCTTCTGCTCCTCTATCTGGGCAATGAGTGTTTTCAGGTTGAAAGACTGCTGCACAGCCCGCGACTTGAGCAGCTCAATCTGGTAGGGCGAAAGCGTGCGCTCTCTTACCTGGAAAAGAAGCTGGCCCTGCAGAAGGTACTTCTCCAACTCTACGGGAGTAATCTCCCTCTCCTTGGGCTTCTCTCCCGCCATTGACTGGAGAGTGCACATCGACAGAGGATTGAGGGGCTGCAAAGCACTTGGCAACAAAGAGGGCATATTGGGAAGCGAAAGGTCGTTGTCGCACCCTTCAAACTCGAGGCCCTTCAGCTGCAGCTTCATCAGGAAAGCCTGAATCTCCTGGGGCGTCATTGCTCCAAGGTGCACAAGCGTTTGCTGTACCTGGAGAGGAGTCAAAAGCTTTGTAAGCACGCGCACCTGCACGGGAGAAAGAACTTTGCTGAGCACCTGAATCTGCGAGCTTGTAAGGATCTGTGCCACAGACTTCTGCAAGTTGCCAAGATCGTGCTTAGTAACGTGCTGGTCTGGGTTCTTGATGTGCTCCGCAAAGATTGCAGCCTGGTTGCTGCACTCTTCCATCTTCTCCGCTTTGAATCCCTTGGCGGCCTCTGCAAACTTGGCTGCGTCTCCAGAGTGCTTGCTGAATGCTTTCTTTGAAGCATTGGCCTTCTTCTGGTAGGACTTCGCTGCTTTGGTGTTCCCCGAGGCACTGGCTTTCTTGGCCATGGAGGCGTACGCTGCCGCCTGCTTCTTTGCACTGGCGGCTTTCTTGTACGAGCTGATGGCTGCTTTGGCCACGGCCTGCTCTTTCGTGGCAGACTGCGCCACCTTTGAAGACGTGCTTCCGCTTGACTGCATGAACTTCTTGCTGGAGCTCTGCATCCACTTGCGCATGCTGACAATCTTCTGGACACGCTTGCTGAGCCATTTCTTGGAGCTCGCCTCTGACCTGACTCCGTAGCTGCTGTATTCTTGGCTTTTGTACATGCTACCAGACGAACTGAAGAAAGAGTGCATGGAAGCAATGCTCATCAGCGTCTCTTTGATTTCGTTCGTGGCATACTCCATGGCAGTGGAGCTCTGGTAGTGCATTTCGTTGCTTTGGTGGGAAGACAGAATGGCAGATGCAGCATTCGAGGTAAAGGTCTTGTCAAGGGACTCTTTGTTGCTCAGGTCGTACACGCTGAGGTGCGAGGAAGACGTGTGCTTCTTGCTTGAGATAAGCCGCTCAACGGAGACGTTCTCTTTCTTAGAAGAAGAGTACCAAGACTCGCCTGAAGAGCTGCTTGAGGAGGACATCGAGCTGCTGGCACTTGACGAGCTGTTGGAGACTTCAACAGATCCAGAGCGCGTGGCAAAGGCAGCTGCTGCTGCACTCACAGAGTTCTGGGCACTGCTGCTTTCCTGCGTGGTGGAAGAAGAGCGCGCGCTAAGAATTTGTTCGTTGTACGACTCGTTCTGCAGCTCTTCTGCTTTCCTTTCACACTTGGCCGCCTTCTTCAGGCAGTGCTTTCTGTGGCGCTCGCTCTTGGAAGACGCAGCCTTCTCCCTCCACTCTCGTGCCTGGGCAAGAAGGCCGTCCACCGTCTCGGCTGCTTTTTTGCTGTAGCTTTCCGACTCTGAAGAAGAGCTTGAGCTGCTCTCAGACTCTTCGCTTTCATCTGAGCTTGAGGCTGAGGCGCTCTTCTTCTTTTTAGTCCTTTCGCTGCTGCTGCTGCTGGAAGACGCAGTTTCTTCTTCTTCGCTCTCTCCAAAGTCGTACTGCTTAGCCATTTCCTTGAAGGGGTTTGAGATCTGCCCGGAGATGAACTTCTCCAGGACCTTCACGGCGTTGTCAACCGCCTTCCCAGAATGGGCAAGCGGGTGCAGAATGAGAAGGGCTTTTTCTATCTCAAGCCTTTTGGCCTTCACCAGGGACATGCCGTACCCTTCCAGAGTCACAAGGATCTGGCTGACAATAGGCCTCTGCGGATTCGGCAGGGAAAGCACGGAGTTGTACACATGGATGTAGTACACAATGGATCCGTCTGCATCTTTCATAGCCACAAGCACTTTTGTGTTAAACCCTATCTTCTTCATAAAGTCTATGAAGTTCTTTGGGAACACCAGGCGTGCAGAAGCTATGGCGAAGCTCAGCGCCGTGCGCGGAAGGTAGAAGAAAAACTTCGGAGAAGCAAGCACGTTCAGGTTGGTGTCCAAGCGCAGCACGCTTCCTTTTCCTTCAAGCTCGTCTGTCAAGTACTCCCTTCTGTCGTTGGCGTTCATCTCGTTGGACGTAAGATTCACGCCGGACAGGAAGTTCTTGAGCGGGAGCTCCAGAGACATTCTCGCCAGCACGGCAATTTTGTCTTCGTCGCCTATGCTGAAGACGGCCCCCAGGGCATTGTCTTTGCTTCGGCTATCTCCAAACCCAGAAGCAGGGCCGCCCAGCACGGAGAGGGGCAGGGCAGGAATGCCTCCCGTGTCACCAATAGTGGCTTTGTGGGACCCTTCGTTGGGGTAGACGGGGTGGAATGGAGCGTTGGGCTTGTTGTACTTCTCCTGGATGTTTTCTTCAGAGTCGGCGCCTTCGTCGTCGTTCCCGTACGGGTCGTCGTCGGAGTAGGGCCGGCTCCCGCCTCTTCCGAGATTCTTTGGAGGCGCAAAGATGCTTCCTGGAGTCATGCCTTTGTTCTTGTGTGCAGAGCCTTCGCTTTCTTTGCAAATGCCGTCAAAGCACACCACATCTGTGCCGTCGTGCTTCTCAACCACGCCTGCAGACCACCCGGGAACAATCGTGTCCCTCTGGGCATCGTAGTCCACGTTGGCTTCAGAAGCACCCCCTCCGCCCAGGAGGGACTTGCCTATATCAGCAAGCCCCCCCAGGGACCCGAGCAGGCCGCAGTGCACAGAAGACATGGATGCTAGAAGCAGCACCAGGGGAAATCCTCTCTTCTTCTTCTTCATTGAGGTCATAGTCAGAAAAGGGTCTCTTCATATAAAACCCCAAGATAAAACAACTCTTAAGCATTGTTTTAAATCTGCCCAGAGATCACCCGTAACTGAAACACGATTAAAAAAAGCTGTTTTATTAAGACTCAAGCACGGACGCCTCTTTCCATTTGTGCCCCCCGCTTGGAAGAAACACTTTGACCTTCCCTTCTCCGTACCCCACACTCAGGGCGTACCCGCTCTGGCTCCAGGAGAGCTTCGTGCACGGCTCCCCCACGCTCAGCACGGACGTGTGGAACACAAGGTCTTTGCCCTCTCCCGCGGGTGCAGCGTCTTCCTTCGCGCCTGCTTTCTCCCTCTTCTGGGTGTACACAATGACGGACCCGTCATCGGAGCACGTTGCAAACACAAAGGAGCCGTACGTGTTTGGGCATGCTTTGCAGTCTCTGATTGGTCCCGTGTGGTGCTGAAGCGTGCTGAGAGACTCAAGCTTTGTTTTACTCCAGATTTTAGCCGTGCCGTCCATGCCCCCCGAGACGAGGTACTCTTCGAAGAGGGAGACGCCCGTGGTTCCGTGCTTGTGCCCCATGCGCTCCTCCTGCACTTCTCCCGTGCAGGTAATCTTTCTTACCTTCCCGTCGGAGCACCCGCAGTACAGCGTCTTAGAGGAGGCGTCTCCCGCCATGGAGTTGATGGCTCCCTGGAAGACGTGCACGGTGCTCTCGTACGCGTAGTTCTCCCCCGTCTTCTTCCAGAACACGACTTCTCCGTCGTACGAACTTGAAACAATATGGTCCAGGAAGAAGAAGGCAAAGAAGACGGCCGTCTTGTGATGGATGAGGTTCTGGACAAGAGCGTGCCCTTTCTCGTCTACTCTAAACACCTTCACACGCCCGTCTTCGCAAGCAGCAACCATAAGGCTGCCCTCTTCGTTCGTGCTGAGGTTGTAGATGACAGACTCTCCTTCGTGCTCCATGCTCATAAATAAACAAAATAAAATGCTTGCGCTTTATTACTCTCTGCAGAAGTACTCTGAGGGGTCTTTCAGCTCTCCAAGATTCTTTTTCTTTCGGATGTCCCGGACGATCGTGTGCATGGGAGAGTCTTCCTTCTCAAGGGAGCCCGGCACAATCGCGTAGTACGCAAAGGACAGGTTGATGCTTGCACTGCCAGAAGTGTTCTCCATAACTTCCTTGTTCAGTTTGAAAGATCTCTGCACGGGCAGGTACGCCTTCAGCATGGACTTGCACCCGTTGTAGGAGTAGTCTTCTATCTCCCCCCTTCGGCCTTTGATCACCTGCACCACCGCGTCGATTCTTTCTTCGGGGAGGAAGACCTCCGCCAGGAAGATGGGCTCGTACAGGATGGGCGTCGCCGAGAGGGCAAGGCCTATCGCCAGCCTGCTCATTGTGGGGATAAGCTGCCCCGCTCCTCTGTGGATGGCGTCTGCGTGGAGTGTGAGGTCCATCAGGTTCAGTTTCAGACCCTGCACGGGCTCTCCCAGCAGAGGCCCTTCTTTCACGGCGCAGTCAAGCCCCATCTTCAGGAACTCTTTCACTTCGTGGAGGTACTGCACACCCTTCGACGAGTCCACAATCACGTTGGGCCCGCAGTCGTCTGGCGAGTAGCAGAGGATGGTCTTCACCCAGTCCTCGCACTTCTGGAACCTCTTCTTGAACATCTCCACACGCAGCTTCGGGTCCTGGGTGACAAGGTCGCCGTCCTTGATGGCGTTGACGATGTCTTCTCCAAGGGGGTCTATCGTCATGAAGATCTTGTTGTGCTTGTTCGCACTCTTGGACATCATGGTCTTCTCCATGGAGGAGGAGATGCTTTCAAAGTACGAGACTTGCGGCTCTCCCCGAATGATGGGCACTTTCGCGTGGTCGTTCTCCAAGTCGTTCAGACATATCTCCACGTGCATTTCTCCGGCACCAGCAACGACAATCTCTCCGCTCTTCATGTACTGCACCTGGCACAGCGTGTCTACCTGTGCAAGCTTGGTCAGGCCTTCCTTGAGCTTTGGAAGGTCGGCCGTGTTCTTCGGCAGGATAGAGTACCGCACGACGGGGGACACGCTGAACTTCATGCTCTTGATGTTGTACGAGCCTTTCATGCTGCTGAGCGTAGCTGTCTTCTGGATCTCCGAGTCTACTCCAAGGATACCAATAATGTTCCCTGCGGGACACTCTTTGATTTCAGGCGCAGCCCTTCCCATCATCAGGAAGACACGCGTGACCGTCTTGGGCTTGGGATCTTTCCCCTTCCCAGGCTCGTAGTCGGGGCTCTGCACGTACAGAGGCATGCCCGTCTTCAGCACTCCCGAGAAGACTCTTCCAAAGGCAATGAACCGCCCAACTCCCTGCGGGATCATCTTAGAGACGTACATCATCACGGGGGCTTCGTCAGAGGCGCTTGTGTTCTTGATGGCCATGCAGAAGGGGTCGTCCTTCGGTCCTTCGTACAGACTCTCTGCCCTGTACTTCTGACTCTCGCTGGGACTGGGCAGGTTGATAATGATCTGTTCAAGCAGGCAGTCTGCAGCAGGGAGCCACTTCCTCATCACGTACTTGAACAGGGCCTTGTCTGCTATGTCTTTCAGGAGGTTCTTGTTGATGTCCACCTTGAACTTGGCGAGGTACTCCACAAGCCCGTCTTTGTCTCCGTTGAGGCACAGGTCCCTTACTTTGTAGATGGGGTTCAGCACGAAAACGATGAATGCAAGGTTCTCTGCAGGCCCGGACGTGGAAAACTTCCCCGTCTTGTCAAACGGATCTGTCTTGGAGTAGTAGCAGTTGTGTCTCCACATGTTCTTCTGGAACTTCTCCATGGACTCGGGCTTCCCTGCGATGCCGTACGTCTCTCCGTAGAACTCTGCAAACTGTCTCAGAGTGAATCCCCATCCCTGGAGACCAGAGCAGAAAGACACCTCAAGCTTGGCGGGGTCCAAAGAGTGCAGGTTTGCCCCGGACTTGTCTTCGTCCACAAGGAACTTGGACAGCGTCACGTTGAAAGACTCCACTGTGTTTCTCAAAGACTTGGCAAAGGTCACTGGATCGTCTCTCAGCTCCAAGAGTGCCCTGTCTATCTTGTTCAGGCACAGCACGGGTCTGATCTTCTCCAGAATGGCTTGTCTGAGCACAGTTTCCGTCTGCGCACAGATGCTTTCTATGCAGTCCACCACCACAAGCGCCCCGTCTGTCACTCGCAGAGCCGCCGTTACTTCAGAGCTGAAGTCTACGTGCCCCGGAGAGTCTATCAGGTTGATCAAGAAGTGGTTCTCGTCCGTCTTCTCTTTCATGTACGTGTTGAAGCTGTCTTCTTTCAGCTTGAACTGCATGGAGATGGCCGTGGACTTGATAGTGATTCCTCTTTCCTGCTCGTCTGCTCGCGTGTCCGTGAAACGAGACCCAGACTTTTCTGCAGACAAACTCCCGGCTTTGACTACCAAAGTGTCCGTCAGCGTACTCTTTCCATGGTCCACGTGTGCAATCACAGACATGTTTCTTATGTTTGCTTGTTTGTTCATCAGCCTAACGACTGCGTCTAGTGAACTTAGCTTTGACATTCCAGGGGGTCAAGATAAAAAAAAATAAATAGGACACACTAACCGAATAGAACATGTATTGGGTATATATAGTGTTGGTACATGAGTGTGGGTATGTATAGTGTTAGTACATGAGTGTGGGTAGAAGGGTAGAATATTCAGAATGAATCTCACTATATAGACATACTCCACACACCAACCACACACTAACCATACACCAACACTAGTATTCGGGTTAGTACTCAGTTGGTACATTCAGTTAGTACTAACACTAGTATTCGGTTGGTACTAACACTAGTGTTCAGTTAGTATTACCATATTGCTAGGACTATTACTGGGAGTACACTCCTACACTCATCTATGTACATACCCACATACCCTATACCCACACTCATGTACATACCAACTCTATACCCAATACCCTATACCCACACTCATGTACATACCAACTCTATATCTACATACATGTGGATGTACCAACACTTCCCCCCTATACTTCCCCCCTACTGATTATATCTCGGCTAGTAACTTATCTTTGTTTATTTCTTTTCTGGCATTACTGTTCTGAGAAACTGCATTTTAGGACAGTGCTGAACACATGCTTCCAAATGCACCAGAGAGATTTTCTTGGAAGACTTGTTCTTTGCATCCGCCTCCAGCTCTTTCAGTGCATCCACCAGAAACATCTCTATGGCATGGCTGATAACTATTGGTGCTGAGCTGCTTACTTTCCCTATGTCTTCGTCAAACTGCATGATTTTCTTTATGCGTGCAATGGGGAACCTGCACTTTGTTTTTCTTTTGTGCTCAGAAGGCTTGTCTTCCATAGAACAGAGTAGCATGACAATTAAAAATTTATTTCATGGACAGAGAGAGTGAGAGCAGCTCCGTCTCAGGTGAAGACGAGTACGACAGAATCAGCCTGGAAGACTCCGAAGAAGACGAAGGAGAAGACCTCTTCCAGAACAACTACATGGAAGAGTACAGGCACAAGCCAGAGCTCGACGAGTACGAAGTAGACGAAGCAGACGAGGAGTACATCCCCCCCCTCACAACAGAGCAGTTTGAAAGGGCAGAGAAAGAAATTGCAGAGATTTGGGGCAGCTCTCCAGGACGCCTGCCCTCCCAGGAAGAGACGCCAAGCACGGAGGACGGAGAGGACGGAGAAGAGAGCGGAGACTCCCTCGGCACGCAGGAGTGGAGCAGCGACGACGCACTCCTTCTGGAGAAGCACGTGGCAGAGACGAAAGTCCGCGAGAGAGTGAAGAAAGAAGTGGTGAAGTTCCTCAGAACCTTTGGGGAGAAGAAGTACGTGGAAGGCGTCCGGCAGATGGCTTCTTTGAACATGCAGTCCCTGTGGGTGGACTACTTTGACTTGGAAGCGCACAGCAAAGCCATTGCCGCGTGCACGCTCTCCTCTCCCTGCAAGGTGCTCCCCATCCTCAACGAAGCCCTCCAGGTCGTTGTCAGCGGACTCTTCCCCAAGTACTCGTACATCCGCCCGTTTTTGATCTTCCGCGTGGTGAACATTCCCGCACTGGACACGATCAGGAGCCTGCGCAACTTCCACCTGAACAGGCTGGTGAAGATCACGGGCATTATCACAAAAAGAAGCCGGGTGTACCCCATGCTCTCCCTTGTGAAGTACAACTGCACCAAGTGCAAAGCCCTTCTAGGCCCCTTCCTCGTGGAGAGCGACGCCGTGAAGCCGAACAGGTGCCTGGAGTGCCAGACGTCGGGGCCTTTCTCCATCAACGTCTCCGAGACGGTGTACAAGAACTTCCAGCGGCTTACCGTGCAGGAAGTGCCTGAGAGTGCCCCGCCGGGCAGGCTGCCTCGGTCGAAGGACGTTGTAGTCCTGCACGATCTGATAGACTATGCCAAGCCGGGAGACGAAGTGGAGATGGTGGGGGTGTACAAGAACAACTACTCGGGGTCGAGTGCGCACCAAGGCACAAGCATGCCCGTGTTCTCCACGGTGATAGAGGCGCTGTCTTTCGTGAAGCGCGGGGACGATGCGGCTCTGTTCAGCATCACGCCGGAAGATGAGAAAGAAATCAAAAGGCTTGCGCAGCAGGAGAACATTCTCTCCCTGGTCGTGTCAAGCATAGCTCCGTCCATCCACGGGCACAGGGAAGCCAAGCGCGCCATAGCCCTCTCCATCTTTGGGGGCGTGCCCAAGCACTTTGAAGCGAAGCACACCATTCGGGGGGACATCAACGTCCTTCTCCTTGGAGACCCCGGGATGGCGAAGTCGCAGCTCCTGAAGTACGTGGAGAAGATTTCGCACAGGGCCGTCTTTGCCACGGGGCAGGGCGCGTCTGCCGTGGGGCTTACGGCCATGGTGCGGAAAGACCCGGCAACGGGGGAGTGGACGCTGGAAGGGGGCGCTCTTGTGCTGGCGGACAAGGGAGTGTGCCTAATTGACGAGTTTGACAAGATGAAAGACACGGACAGGGTAAGCATACACGAAGCCATGGAGCAGCAGAGCATCAGCATTTCCAAAGCGGGGATTGTGACGAGTCTGCAGGCACGGTGTGCCGTGATTGCAGCTGCGAATCCCGTTCGGGGGAAGTACAACCCAGCGTACACTTTCTCCCAGAACGTGAACCTGTCGGACCCCATCATTTCCAGGTTCGACATTATCTGCGTGGTCAAAGACGAGTGCAACGAGCAGTACGACAAAGAGCTTGCCCAGTTCATAGTGGGCAGCCACGCCTCCGTCACTGCGGGGGGAAGCACAAGCACAAGTACGCGCTCTTCTTCCGACGCCCTTCCTGGAGCCGGGGCTATCTCTCAGGACACACTCCGGAAGTACATTTCGTATGCACGGGAAAGAGTGCACCCGAAGATTGAAGGGTTTGACACGGAGAGGGTCAAGTCTCTCTACTCCGCCCTTAGAAAAGAAAGTCTTTCGGCAGGGGGCGTGCCCGTTACAGTCAGGCACATCGAGTCTATTATCAGAATGGCAGAAGCTTCTGCGCGCATACATTTGAGAGAGAAAGTGCTGAAGAAAGACGTGGACCTGGCCATCAAAGTGGCTCTGGACAGCTTCTGCGGGACACAGAAGACGGCTGTGAAGAGAATGCTCCAGAAGAAGTTTAGCAAGTACTGCCCCGCTCTGGACGAAGAAATGCAGGGCGGGCTGGAAGTGCTCTCAAGCATGCTTGACACAACGGAGAATACGGGGCCTGCAGGCCCGGGACCCGCCCAGGCTTCCGTGCGCATGAAAGATCTTAGACACAAACTAGCTAGTCTCGGCATGAGCTACAAGCCCATGCTTACGTCAGCAGCTTTTCTGAAGCACTACAAAGTGTCTTCGTGTGGAGAGTACGTGATAAAGAAGCAGTAAATAAATCCACCCTACCCCAGCAGTCACTCTAGTATTGTTACTAGTACTCACACACACCCTAGTACTACTCATACCCATCCTAGTACTACTCACATCCACCCTAGTACTACTCACATCCACCCTAGTACTACTCACATCCACCCTAGTACTACTCATACCCATCCTAGTACTCACCCCAACATTACTAGTACTAATACTACTGTTAATTTTACTGTTTCTTTTTCTTTTTCATCTGAGCATCATGCATAGGCACAGAAAAGCTTCTCTAAGCATACCCCAGAAACTATACGAGCAGTACGAAAGAATGAAAACGTACTTGCCCATGAGTATTTCTTCTTGTGTCTCCTTAGAAAGCGCTCTTCCCCATAAGTTCGCCTCCTCTTTCATTTCTCAACTCTTCTGTAAAGTTTCTTTCCCTACTGAAAAGACTCGCAGAGAGACTCGTAGAGGTAGTACGTCCAGACAAACAAAGAATATAAGTGGGAGGAGTATTGTTGGGGGTGCTGTTAGTGGGGATACATTTACTAGACTGACACTGCCTGGAGAGTTATTCTAACAACACTCCATGTAGTACTCTATGTACTACTCCATGTATATCTTACACATCCCCATGTACTTCCCCATCTACTATCTCGTGTATATTTCGTGTATATCTTACACATCCCCATGCACATCCCCGTGCACATCCTAGCAATACTCCGTATACTACTCCGTATACTATCTCGTGTATATTTCGTGTACTACTCTGTGTACTATCTCGTGTAGTACTCTGTGTTTTTGGTTTACTGTTGGAATTTATTTTATTTTAGTTTTAGTTTTAGCCCTTGCAATGACAAGAAGAAAAATTCACCCAATTCTGGAGAAAAGAAAAGAAGTAGCCATTGACTGCAAAGAAGCCGTCTCTGACAGAATCTTTGATCTGGAAGAGTGCGCAAACTTCATCAGAGACAACAACAAGCTCACAAAGCACACGCAAGAAACTCTGCCAGAAGGACCAATCAAAGTAACGGTTTCCAAGGCAGACTCAAAGATTCTTCTGGATATTGGAGTGAGCTTCCAGAGAAGGTACGTCAAGAAAGTGTTCAAGCACTACTTGGCCCGGGCTGGACTAAAGGACTGGATATACATCAGATCTGACTTGGCATCTGGCAACTACACAGTGTCGTACTACAACACAGAGGAGTAAGAAAGAAAGAGTCTGGAGTGTTTCGGTTAGATAAATAAAGAAGAAGTTTCTGTGATGTGCTCCGTGTCTGTCTTTCTATTTTTGGAAGCGGGTGCGATTGTTTTCCAAGATGGATGATTTTAGCTTTCTTTGTTTGCAAATAATGAAATACACGAATGGGATGTACATTGTGCTCTTCAACACCATTCTTCTTATGGGGATAGAAATAGCTGCGCACTACAAAAGCAACGCCACGTCCGTGCTTGGAGAGGCCTTCCATATGCTGGGGGACTCTGCATCCGTCTGCCTAAGCATAGGCTCTTCTTTTCTGCTGAGGCGCTTCAAGGGAAGCAGGCAGTTTACTTTTGGGCTTGAAAGACTCGAAGTCGTCAGCTCGTGCATCAGCCTGATTCTTCTCTGGGTGCCTTCTTTCTACCTGCTGTACCTCAGTGCGTGCAGACTCGTCGAGCCTGAAGAGATAGATAAGTTCGTTCTCCTGGGAGTCTCTTTTGTCTCCTTCTTTATCAACATGGCCAACCTCGCCGTGTCGCTCTACATGTGCAAGCACAGCAACGACATGAACGTCTCTTCCCTGTACGTCCACGCCCTCACAGATTTGATCCAGTCTTTCACCATGTGTGCAAGCGGCCTCTCCCTCTACATCAACCCGAAGTACGTGTTTGTCGACCTGGTGTGCACGGTGATAGGCATGTGCGTCTGCTTTGCAAGCTCGTACAGACTCTCCAAAGACGTGCTGAGAATGCTCCTCGACATCTCCCCCCTTGACGTGCAGAGCGTGCGGGAGTCCCTCCTCGCTCTTTCACAGGTAGAGGCTGTGGAAGACCTCAAGATATGGAGCCTGAACAGAAGGAACACCATGGTGATGGCTAAAGTCTCCCTTTTCACGGGGGAGTCCCACGCCCACGCCCTTCCCCCCATCAAAGACATGCTCAGGAAGCAGTTTGACGTTACGTACAGCAATATAGAAGTTGTCTTGTAAAAATTTATGAAGGAGCCACAGAGAAAGCACCACAGACAGCGAGCCCACGCCAACCCTTTCTCAGACCACGACATTGCCTACCCCCTCAACCCAGAAGCGTACGGGAAGAGTCCGGAGATGGTGGACATAGGATGCGGGTACGGAGGGCTGCTGTTCAAGCTCTCGGAGATGTACCCAGAGAAGACAAGTCTTGGAATGGAAATACGGAAGAAGATCGTGGAGTATGTGGAGTTGAAAATACAGTACAGACGGGCCGAGCACAAAGACTGCCACAACGTCTCTGTTGTGCGGACCAACAGCATGAAGTTCCTTCCGAACTATCTTGGGAAAGACACGGTTGAGAAGATGTTCATTCTCTTTCCCGACCCGCACTTCAAGAAAAAGAAGCACAAAGCCCGGATTGTATCCCCGGCAATGCTGGACATATACCAGTACGTGCTAGCTGCCCGCGGTCTTCTGTACCTGTCAACAGACGTGGAGGAGCTGTTTGAGTATATGGTGGAGACTGTGGAGAAGCATCCTCTGTTTGAAAGAGTCTCCCGGGAAGAAGAAGAAGGCGATCCCCTGTGGGATGCTATTATTAGAACAACGGAAGAGTCAAAGAAAGCCGATATGAAACAGTCGAATAAATACAGGGCTATCTTCAGAAACAGATCATAAACGTGCACCAATAAACATCTCTGCTCTGCAATATAAGGAAAACTCCAAGCATACGGCCACATGGACTTTCTTTCTTCTCTTTCTTTCAGCACGGTTATTTGGAGTGCTGTTTTTCTTATTGTTGCAGCGGGGGTTATCTGCATGGTTATATCGTACGGAGGAAGCAGCCACAATGGAGCAGGCAGCAGCATTATAAACAACAACAACAACAACAACAACTCGGGGCAGCCAAGTGTTATTGTGGTGAACCCGAACTCAACACACTCTACGCCAAGCTCTTCTTCTTCGCACAAGTCGCACAGGCACAGATAGGCCTCTGCAAAGCACTGCAGACCGTTGTTCAGTTCAGTAAACTACACTACACTACACGGGTAAGTACGGGTCAGTTCAATGCACGGGACAGTCCAATGTTTGGGTTGGTACAGTTCACTACACTACACGGGTAAGTACGGGTCAGTTCAATGCACGGGTCAGTTCAATGTTTGGGTTTGTACAGTTCACTACACGGGTAAGTACGGGTCAATGCACGGGTTTGTACGGGTAAGTGCACTACACTACACTACACGGGTTTATACGGGTAAGTACAGGTCAATACTCGGGTTGGTACGGTACACGAGTTGGGCCAGTCCAATGCTCGGGTAAGTACGGTACACGAGCTGGGCCAGTTCAATGTTTGGGTTGGTCCAGTTCGGGTTAGGTACAGTTCGTTATTTGGACTGTGCCAAGTCGGTTAAGTTTAACTAGTATTTAGTTTTAGTTACTGTGTTGAATAAAAAAATGGACGGAATAAAGATTCTTGAAAGAGGTTTTTTAGGAGCATACGGGCTCTTTGTAGCGGGGGGCATTGTTGGTGTTGCAAGGAACATCTACTACAAAGAGAAGGAGAAAGAAACTCTGTGCAAGCTTGTGGTGTACACGGCAAGATACGCTCTGTCGTGGTACACAGTCTTTTTTCTTCTGGGCGCAGAAGACAAGCCTGAGCGCACGATCTTTGCTAATCTTCCTTTCTTTGTGGTCTGTGCAGGCATTAGCCCAGTTCTGTCTGTGGCAGTAGATAAGAAAAAAAGAAAGATGTCTGTCTTTCAGAAACTCCTAGTGAAGAGAGTTTTGTACACTGGAAGCATGCTGTATTTCTTGAACATGCTGGAGAAGATGAACCTGATGCAGGAGGTGGGCATTATTGTTATGCTGAATCTTTTCATGTACGTAATGGTGATGTTCAGGATGGTGGTGGAGTTTCTTTCTAGTGTGGGGAAGATGAGAAAAGATGCAGTGACCAACGAGTTTATCAAAGAAAACGTGCACACGGTGCTCAGCTTCTTGGGGATCAGAAACTACTCCATCTTTACCATCCCGCACTACGACTTCATCCTGCCGTGCAAGTTGGAGACCATTGTCGTGCACGAAGACTTCTTCATGCACATAGCTATAGACGAGCTTATGCTATCTAAGCTTCCACAGGAAACACTTCTTTCTTTGATAGCACACCACGTTGTTGAGTGGAGGCGCGGGTACTTCTACACCACGCTGTTTCTTGGGATCATGGTGTCTAAAATGGTGTGCGGGCTGTACTTTAGCATAGTTTTAGGTCTTCTTTTGGAGAAGTACTCTTTTATCTACCGGTTTCTTATTGCGGAAGAGATGTATGTGCTTGCACAGCACATGCAAAGCCTGGTGTTCTCCTACCTCACAGTTATCTTCAAAAAGCGCGTGCTTGAGACACTCTCCACGCTTCCCCCGGAGATAAGAGCGCTGTATAAAGAGCACAGAGTACCCATCAGGTACACAAGCAGAAGGATGCTTTCTCTTCCAGATATGGATCTCTTCTATGCGTACACAGAAAAGGAAAGAGCCCGTGATATAAAGAGGATGAAATTTTAATTTTTATGTTTGCTCTTTGCATTGGAGTGCTTCTCGCTGTGGTGTCTTCTTATGTGGGCTTGATTTTGCTCAGAGCCAAAGATCTTATCAAAACCGTTAGAAACAAAAAACAGACAGAGAAAGCCAAGATAAAAGAAGCGGACAGAGTGGTGCTCCAAGGGACTGTGGACACCTTTGTGTTCCTTCTTTTTGTGTTCCTTGTAAGGTATGCTCCGTACCTATCGGGGGTGTACCAGAAGAACAAAGACGTAGCAGGCCTTGTGCCTTTCTTTGCAGCAGCGTATCTAGAAAGAGCAGGCCGTGTGGACTACTTTGGACACGCCCTGGAAGAGTGGCTGTTCTGGACGGTTGCTTCTTTTCTTATCTTCCATCTGTCTTCCCCAGGGTTTATCTTCTCTCTAGGCGTCTGGTGCTGTGCTAGAGCAGCACAGTACATATTCCAGAGCAGAAAGAAGTCTCTGGGCATGCTGGGAGAAGAAGTGCTCTGCTTGCTTTCTTTCTGTGGAGGAAGAGTTGTCTTGGGCATGCCGCAGCATGCATTCCTTCGAACGTTCTTCCTGGTGCCCCATTCAGAAGACATGCAAGACACTGCGCCTATTTATCTTGCGGTTCTTCTTCAGCAAACACACCACGCAAAAGCCCTTTGCCATAGATAGATAGATAGATAGATAGATAGATAGATATATTCTCAATCAATGCAAAACTGTCTGGTGCGCCTAGTGCCTCGTGCCTAATAAAGATGTATGTACAGTGTATCTGGTGTTCTGGTGTGCAGATGGCTGTGTTTTCTCTGTTTGGTGGGAGTTTCAGGTTTGTGTACTCCTCCAAGATACAAACACCTTGAAATGCTTGTCTGCTCCTTCAAAACATGGGCCAGCAAGAGCAGAAGCAGAAGAGTAGGAGCACAAAAGAAAAGCCGTCTTTATCTCCCCCTTCCAGAAAAAAGAAAAACAGGTTCAAGCAGATAGGAAATATTATTGTTCTTGGCACACGGGCCCTGTGCAGGAAGGTGCTCAGAGGCGTAAGTGTGCTAGCGTGCTACAGATCTAGGAAAATATCTTCGAAGTCGGAAAAAGAAGAAGAAACTCTCCATATGCCAAAAGAAGTAATGTTTTCTGACATGTGCTTTATTCATACATACCCTTTGAAGCAGAAGAAAGGCCGGTTTCTTTCTCTGAAGAAGATAAGCAACTCTTTCCCCCCCAAGAGCATGAAAGGCATTGAGAAGCTCAAAGGCTCCTCCAAAGAGACTCCACTAGCCAGGAAGGTCATCAGTGCTATTGAAAAGAACCAAAGCAGGCTAGACACTCTCAGAGAAATCCTTTCTTCAAGAAAGAAGCCCTCAGAGAAGGAGAAGGAGATGGGTGTCTTCAGACCTTCTTCTTCTTCTTCCTCTCATCGAAAGAGCAAGAGTCACATTCTCAATATTTTAGACAGCTACAGCGAGCCTTCTGTCTCTGATGCATACCAAGCCCGAGAAGACACAAGCGAAGAAGAAGCATACGAGAGAAAAAAGAAAAGCAAGCGGAGCACACCAGACACGTCCTCCAAGTCTTCCAAGAAGCGCTCGTGCAGCAAACACTCCAGCTCCAGCAGTCTTTCTAGATCTGAGTCTTCACATGCAGCTTCTGCCTCTAAGAAGAAAAGAGCCTACCAAACAATAGACTCAGACGAGCTCTCTTCAGCCGCCTTTGACATAAACAAGAGCCAGAAGAGACTGGGCCTGTAGAAGTAAAAACACTCAGTGTAGTATATGCAGTGTACCCATAATACTCAATACACCCACGGTACAGAACATCCTACTACTATATCCACAGTGCTAGTATATCCACGGTACTACTAACCACACAGCACTAGTATTCACCCTTAGTACTACTAACCACACTCTTGGTACTAGTATTCACCCTTAGTACTACTATGTCCCACATCTATGTCCCACAACTATGTCCCCGTTGGTGCTACTATGGCCAAAGGGGTGCTGGTGCATGGTGTATTATCATCTATTTCCAAGGTACTTTTTCACCAGCTGGTCTATGCTCATTCTTCTTTCTGTTCTTTCCAGCCTCTCTACCTTTTTGAAGCACTCTACTAGAGAAATAAAAGGAAGATTCTCTTTGTTTCTTATCTCTACTGTGCTGTCGTACATCTTGATGTGCCCCGTCTTCACTCCGTTGATGACAGATCTTTTTGACCGCTTCACAGGTGTTAAGAACACAGAGCTGTTCTGCTTCCTTGGAGTCAAGATGGTCACGCAGTGGTCTTCCAGAGGAACGTGTCTTCTTTTCCCGGCACTCTCCACGCCCGGATGCACACGCTCTCTTTCTTTCTGCACGGCTTCTTCCCCCTCGCCCTCCTCCAAAAGAATGTACGAGCTTCCCAGCCCCGTCTTGTCTGCCTCCATAAAAAAATGAACAACTTTCGCTATAAATTTATTATTAGCTTTAGCTTTAGCTTTCCCGTCTCATCCAACTCAGCCCAACTCAACTCAACTCAACTCGTCCCAGCTCAACTCAACTACTCTCCCTCCATCCCAGCAAAGGAAAGGAAAAGGGTAAGGGTAAGAGTAATAGTGGGATGGGAGTGAAGTGCGAAGTGCGAATGTGCATGGGTGGATTGCTAGGAAGTGAAAGTGGTGAGAGTTGAAGTGCAAAGTCCAGGTTGTTTCCCGCTTTACTTCTTCTTCTTCTCTGCACTGCTCTTCTTCTTCTCTGCCTCGTTCCATCCTGGGAATGCGGCATCAAGCTCTTCCTGGGTGTACGTGTTCTGGATGCACCCAACGGCAATGGTCTTGGCCATGTCTCTCAGAGCAAATCTTCCAAGGGACTTGTACTCGCTGAACTTCTCCATAACAGTGTTCTTTCCCGGAACAAGCAGGGCAAGAACTGTTGGCTTGTTTCCAACAATCTCTCCCGGCTTGGCTGCTGCGTCCTGGACAATCTCCTTCCCCTTCATCTTTCCGCACTTCTGGATCTTAGCAAACCTGGTGCTGACGTGGTTGGATCCAAGGTCCATCGTGGGGGAGTATCCTTCCTTCAGAGGGTTCGTGATCTTTCCGGTGAACCGCACAAGAGCAAGAGCTCCCACAGTCTTTCTGCACGGACTTCTAGCCGTCTCAGAAATAACGTTTCCTGGAGTAATCTTCTTTGCAGTGTCTCCGTCCTTCAGAGTGATTCCGCAGTTCTGCCCAGCCTCAACGACTTTCTTGGACTCCTTGTGGATTTCCATCGTCTTCACTTCCGTGGAGATGCCTGCTGGGGCCACAAGCACTTTGGTTCCTGGAGAGCACTTTCCGTACTCAACCTTTCCAGTGTACACTCTGCCAATTCCCTTCACTTCCAGAACGTTGGTAATGGGCATTCTAAGAGGAGCTTCCGTCTCTCTTACGGGAAGAGGGTAGAAGTCAATGGCTCCTTCCAGAGACATAACGGGAATGCAGTTGTTGTTTGCATCCTTCTCTCCAAGAGTCTTGTCCTCTGGAAGCCATCCCTTGAACCAACTGAACTTCTCTTCTCCGTTCTTGGTAAGACCAACTCCCTTGAACCCAGAGATGGGAATGATGGGGGTGTTCGACATGTCGTACATCTTCTTCATCTTCTCCTTGATGTTCTCAACAATTTCGTTGAACCTCTTCTCCCTTGCGGCATCGCTGTCTCCTGCAACGTCGATCTTGTTCACTGCCACAATAGCCTTGGACACTCCAAGCGTGTGCGCAAGCACGATGTGCTCGTACAGAGTTCCCGTCTCGGAGATGGCCGTTTCAAACTCGTTGATACCGGCGGGGACAATAATCACTGCCACGTCGGCCTGGGCTGTTCCCGTGATCATGTTCTTCAAGAAGTCTCTGTGCCCTGGGCAGTCCAGAATGTTCACCATGTGCTTGGTTGTTCTCACCATCTTCATAGCGACCTGGATGGTAATACCAGACTCTCTTTCTGCCTTGTTGTTGTCGCAGAAGAAAGCGTAAGAGAAAGATCCCTTTCCAAGTGCCTTTGCTGCATCTTCCAGCTTAGCAAGAGCTCTCTTGTCGATTGCGCCCATCTGGAAGCAGAAGTGCCCAATAGTTGTGCTCTTTCCACTGTCTACGTGACCGAGGAAGCACACGTTGATGTATTTGTCTTCTGTAAAAGTGTTGTTTGCCATAAGTACAAGGGAAAAAAAAATTTTAGTTTATACTTTTGCAAACTCACGGCAAAAATAAAGTAGCAGTTTTATTTACTGTTTTTTCTCTTTTTCTAACTGGCATGCTTGGTTGTGCCTGTCAGTTGACTCAATGTGGAGTTACTCAATGTGGCTATATTTAATGGGAGGGGTGCTCAATGTGGCTTTATCAATGGGGCTATATTTAATGGGGCTTTATTAATGAGGCTTTATCAATGGGAGGGGTGCTCAATGTGGCTATATTTAATGGGGAGTTACTCAATGTGGCTTTAAATTTAAACTTTCTTTCTTCTTTCCTCTTTCTTCTTTCCTCTTTCTTCCCACTAGTCATCACCCATTGGCATTATTAGACATTGCCATTGCCATTGCCATTATTACCTATTCACCCATCATCACCCATTCACCCATCATCACCCATTGGCATTGTTAGGTCTTGTTATTATTGCCCTTCTGTGGTGCTTTTAAAGGCCTGCTAGTCTCTTGTGGAGATGGGAGGCTTCTTGGCTTATGCCTTCTGCTGCCTTGCTTAGTGTGCCTTTAAGATAGACAGAGTCTACCTTGGAGATGGCGTTGGCTATGCTTAGTGTGCCGTCTATCTGTTTCAGGTAAGACATGCTTACAAGCGCGTGCACTGCTAAGAAAAAACTTGACACGCACAAAAAGGAGCGAAGACCCAGCTGGGCATAGTATTCTAGCTTGTGCGCGTGCTCGGAAGAGTCTAGACGGGGTACTCTCCAGAAGAGAAAGAGGTTATAGAACCCCCCTAGAATGTACATAATGAAGAGTGTTATATGCACAGGATAACTGAGTGATTTGTTCGTTAGAAGAAACACTCCCAGAAACACAAGCATGATCACGGCTAAGGAGGGTATTCTGTAGATTGTGTACTTCAGAAGGGACTGGATAGCCGTCTTTACCGTACACCACATCGTTTTAAGGTAGGTGCTTTCCTTCTTGGAGGAAGCGCTTTCTGATGGCGGAAGGCCTAGAGAGATAGACAAGCAGCGCGCGTCAATTGGCCGGGAGAAAGGATTCTCTGCGTTGTATATAAGCACAACTAAAACATGAGTGATCAAGGCACACACGCCCACGATTGTGTAGTTGTACATGGACAGATGCTCAAGAAGAGAGGTCAGAAAAGGAACTCTAGCACTCACCATCCTACATGCCAAGTACAGCAGATGCCCCACTACAAGCACGGAAAACAGTACGTCTCCTGCTGAGTACACAACCTGCTTGCCTTTCTGCAGCCGTTGGTGAGAGACAGTCTTTTTACTCTGGTGTTTTTTAAGCGCATCAAGCTTGGCGGTGTACTCGGGAGAGAAGTCTGAAGCAAACAGCTCTGCATACTCTACATACTTGTTCAGTATGTTTATGTTGGTGATGCTCCTCAAAGTTATTTCTGGGCGTGGAAGAACTGTTTCTTGTATTCTGTAGATTGCTTTCATCATGTTCCTATTGATCTTGTGCTGTATATCTACTTCCGTATCGTTTCTCGAGCTTAAATATAGATTATCTGTATGGGTGTAAAACGTATCTTTTGTGAAGTATGTGTAAAGCTTCTGCAGATCTTCCCAGACTTGCTCTCTCCTTCCCACTCTGGTATTTTCGGTATCTTCGGCATTTTCGGTATCTTCAACATCTTCAACACCTTCAACATCTTCGGCGTTGTATTTGTCCCGCAGAGCTTCTGCTTGTTTGAGCAAAGTACTTGGCTTTTTTCTTTCAAGTACTTGGAGCTGGTGATAGGCACTCGTTGTGATTCTTAGAACTGCTCTGATGTTATTGATCATATCTTCTTTTTGCTCTTCTGTGTACATCTGATTTCTGCGTATGTCCGAATAAAACATCTCTTCGGCATATTTGTTTGCTTCCGTTGTGTATTGAGCTAAGCTGATTCCGTTTTCTTCTTGTGCTTCTAGAAGGGAGTCCAAGCGAGAGATGTACGCGCTCGAAGAAAAGCCGTACTCCCCAACTGCCTCTTCCATAAGCTGCTTTGTTCCCTCTATGTTCTCCGTTAGAGCAAGCCTGTTCAGATAAAAGAACCGCCACTTGCTATCTTCTGCATTTCCCTGCAGCTTGGTACAGAGATCAGCGTACACTGATTCAAACCTTCTCCTGCTTTCCTCAGATTGTGGCTGGTTTGTACTGGAATGATGATTGATACTGTGGTCCATAAAAAATTTGCACAAAGAATGTTATAAATAGAAAACTCTGTCTCCAACCGACCAACCAGCCAACTGCTTTTTCTTCCCCCACCCCGCCTTCTTTTTAGGCAGCACCCTCCTCCCGCCTCCCCAGAACCTTCCCGGCAGAAAGAAGCTTCTTTCCCAAAAGGGCAGCAGGGTGCCTCTTCAGTCTCTAAGTATTCTCAGTATTCTTAGTATTCTTAGTCTTCTCAGTATTCGTTAATGTTTTATTTTATTTTTATTCACATAATTGCACCATGAAGGACCGAAATACCTCTTTGTTTGGAGGAGCCTTTGGCTACGCCGTCCCGAAAGAGTGGCACCAAAAGTACTTGAGAAGAAAAGAAAACCTGCCGTCTATTGACAACGCTTCTCTAGTAGGCCCTGACGGAACACTCACAGAAGAAGCCAAGTACAGCGTTCTCTCCTGCACAGAGTGGGAGACAGCAAAGAAAAAGTGCTTCTGGGACATAGAAGTACCCGTAGGCGTGGTGGAGATAACGATTGTTCTGAAAAGAAGCAGTCCCGTTACGAAGACGTTCCAGGCCCTTGCCTCGCAGAACGTCTTCGAAGTTATCCGCATGGTCTTGTTTGCACACTCCATGACGGAAGAAGAGTTTACCAAAACCCACACATACGTTATAACGGGCAACGTAAACCTTTCCCAGCAGCTGATTAAGTGCGAAGCCCAGAAGATCTTTATTGAAGTAGAAAGCACTGAAACGGCCTCCCGCTCTCCAGAAGACGCCGCCGTGAAAGAGAGAAGACCTGCTGAGTTTAGAAACGTAGGCCTCTCTTGCTACATGAACACGGCCCTCCAAGTCCTCCTCGGAGTAGAAGAGCTTTCCCAGAAAGTCCTCTCCATCAGCAACGATACAGTCCGCACCCTCGCCCTGCAGAAAGACACCTCTACGGGGTACAGCAAAGAAAAATGCGCCCAGCTGTTCATTGCATACCGCAGCCTCGTGAAAAGCGCCCAGAAGGGAGAAGAGTGCGGGCACAGACTCCGAGAGATCAAAAGAGTCCTGGGCAGCATAGACGGGCGCTACGGAAAGTGCTCAGAAGAAGATGCAGGCGAAGTGTTCTCTTTGATCCTGAACAACTTCAACTACCTCTTTGAGCACACCGAGCACGAAAAACTCATCTCCAGCCTGTTCATGTACAGCGCAGACCAGACAAAAGTGTTTCTCAACAGAGAGGGCTGTGAAGTCCTGAGGAAGCACAAGAACATATACAAGTCTTTCGTCCTCAACGGATCCCTCGGCTCGGAGAAGGGCCCGCACGCCCACGTCATTGCCGTCCACAGAAACCAGCTTGTGCTCACCTCCCTCTGCGTGCACCTCGACCCCTCCTCCAAAGACAGAAGAACCCTTTCCGTCCTCCTTGCAAAGAAGAAGATCGCCAAAGCCTTTGGCGTATCCACGGCCTGCATTGTAGCTGGAGAGGTTTCTTCCGAAGGCTTCGTCTGGAAAAGAGACGACGCATACGTCTTCCCCCTCCAGAAGAACCTCTGCGACCAGCCCGTCTTCTACATCACAGACTTCCCCGAGTCGGATGCTGAGTTCGTCTTTCTCCGGTACCTCCCGCAGAAGGACACTTCCTCTCGCTTCTTCACTTCTTTCTTTGGGAACTCCGACCAGAAGCACACGCTTCTTCCACACGTCCTCAAGAAAACGGACGACCTCTCTGAATTCCTCTCCGTGCACCTCGGCATCCAGAAGAGACCGTGTGCTTCAGACACTGCGCTTGACGTGCAGGAAGTGTCCCCGGACTCCGTCTCTTGCTTTAGAACACGCTGCGCTATCCTCTCCCAGAAGATTTGGAACGCCGACACGTACGCCGGCATTATTAACAGCAGAAAGCCCCAACTGAAAGACTCCCTCCACGTCCAGTGCGTCCTCACACACTGGGAGAACAGAAGTGTGCGGACTCACCTCACTCTGGAGGAGAAGAAAGAGCAGAAGGACTCGGGTGCTGCATCTGCCGTGGAGTTCTCTTACTTCTCCCAGTTCTCGAAGTACTTCTGCGTGCAGCTTCCTTTTGGCCTTGGACTCTCTGCTAAGTGCGAGAGATTCTTTGAGAAGCAGAAACTCCACGTCGAGAAAGACGGCCTTGTTCTTGACGGGGGCTCCTACTCCCTTGTCGGCATCCTTGTGCACCATAACTTTGGCATTGGGGGACACTATGTAGCATTCACCAAGCGCGGACATACCTGGTACCACTGCAACGACAGCACCATCACACAGTCTTCTGCCCTGGAAGCTGCTGGCACTGGATACCCGTACGGCATACTTTATAAACGGCAAAACTAACCCCCTCCAATAAATAGATACGACACTACCCCTTCTTTAGATAGCAAGCTGTCGCTTGTTCGTTTAGATACCATTTCCCTTTCTTTAGATACCAACCTCCCTTCTTTAGATGGCAACCTTCCCTTCTTTAGATAGCAACCTCTCCCTGGTTTAGATACCATCCTCTCCCTTTCTTTAGATACCATTTCCCTTTCTTTAGATAGCAACCTCTCCCTGGTTTAGATGGCAAGCTGTCGCTTGGATGCCTTTGAAGCGGGGGAGGAAGAGGCGGGTGAAGAAGGGGACTGCGCGTGGTAGTACAGAACGAGATACTTTTCATACTCTGTGTCCCTGAATACATTCTCTGCTTCTGAAAGAAAGATCGTGGTCGGCTCTTCCTCCTTCCCTTCTCCCTCTCCCTCTCCTTCCTCTTCTCCTTGAAGTGCGGACCCTGCTTGGGGAACCCTCTCTTCTTCCGAGCTGTCCCCTATCAATAGAAAAAGACAGTCCGCACACTTTGTTCTCTCTACTACCCCGTGCAGAACACTCTCATACGAGCACCCTGGTGAGATGTGCTTGATCACACTCTTCCGGAATGACGCGTCCTCGCTTCCCAGCATGGAAAGAAGCTGGCTTTCACACCTGCAGAGCTCTGAAACCTGCTGCTTCGACAAGTGCTCTGCTGCATGCATCTCTTCATACTTCTGGTACACCTCTAAAAACTCTTTGTACTCCTCTGAAATATCGTTGTGGCAGTTGATGATTGGCTTGGACTTCTCTTCCGTCTCTGCAAGCACCGGCTCTAGAATACTTCTTATCTGGTTGTGCACTCGGCTGCCGTAGCACCCTGCCCGCTGTATCCCCCACAGCACTGCCTCCTCTTCTGAGGACAGCCCCAGCACCCGCGAGAAAAACACCAAGCAGGGAAAGACTCCGCTTTCGTTCCTCTGCCTGTGAAAGGCTTCCAAGCACTCCAGCACAGCCCTGCTTGTCTTTGGATGCACCGATATCTTCCTGTGCTTTAGAAGGCCTGCCCGCGTCTTTTCTGGGTTGAAGGTCTCTTTGCACACCTTCTTGATCAGCATGGCGAATAGCATAATGGCCGTGTTTCTCACCCGCCAGTGCGTGTGCGAGAGAAGCTGCAGAGAAAGCCTGAAAAGATACGGCTCAAACTCCTTTATACTGCATCGGTACACCCGGTCGTCAATCACGCCCTTGAGTATGTTTAAGCAGTGAATCAGCTCTGTTTCATCATCAAGAGGGAGTGCTGCTGATGTGCTTGGTCCATTTGGTGCTCTTCTATCAACTGTAAGAGAAGCAAGTCCTGAAACTAGCACTTCTTCTTCTACTTTGCTCTTTGTTGAAACACCTCCATCTCTTCCATCTCCACCCACACTGGAAATAGAGACGGGAATGGGAAAGTCTCTGAAACACAACCCACCAACATCAGCCCCATCAACATCAGCCCCATCAACATCAGCCCCATCAACATCCCCCTTCACGTTCACGTTCACGTTCACGTTCTCTTGGCCTTGGAACAAAGACCTGCTCAGACCTGACGAGAGTGCAAAAGCCCTTTCAATCATTTCTTTCAGAATGTAGCATGTAACGGGCTTCTCCTTTTTGCTCCTTTCTGAGCCTGCTATCGCTTTGAACGCATACGGAATCCCTCCGTCCCTCCTAACCGTTTTGAACCCTTTGCTGTGCACGGCTTTGAGCACCGTCCGTGCACACGCCAAAGTAAGCTCTCTCCTGCCGAAGTACACGAGAATGTTTTTGATGCACCGAAACACAACCATGCTCACTCCAATGTGCGCCCCAACACTTAGCAGCGCAGTGAACAGCTTCCCCAGTATGTACTCGGGACTCTCGCTCCGAATCCCGTACACACACATGAATAGACAGCACTCCCGCAGATTGTACCAGTGCACGAGGAAGTCCCTCTCTGTAGGACTTCCACTCTCTCCACTCTCTCCACTCTCTCCACTCCCTCTACTCTCTCCACTCCCCTTCTGGGTTTCCAAAGAGAAGTACGTCTCCTTCGACTGGAGGAAGTCCAGAGTCTTCTCAAAGAACGGCTCTACAATCTCTGCATACACTCTCTCTGCACTCCACTCTTTCTCTTTGGAGAACACCGAGAAGTGGTCCGTGCTTAGGGCGTACGACGCTCTTCCCGCCTGGGCCATGCCCTTTCCCCTTTCCACTACCACTTCCTGGTTCACACTCCAGTCGTCTAGAAGCACTCTGTGCACCGTGTCTATGCTGAAGAGGGACCAGACTACACGGAGCTCCAGATGCGTCCTGAATGTGGGCGTGCACTCCGTCTCTGCAAGACGCGTGCACATACTCTCCAGAAGAACAGAGTGGGCCCTGCTCCTCTCCCCCCGGGCTTGGCGGGAGAGACCCAGTGCGTCGCCGTACACTCCGTGCATGTTCTCCTCTCGTATGTGCCTCTGCACTCTTTCGTTCGGGATCTCTACTGCAAACTGCCCTGCTGCTTCTTTGATGGTGCTGTACGAAGAGTGCAGCCCGTCCAGCACAAGGGACAGAACAGTGTTGGACGGAACGAATGCCACCCAGGCCTGCTGCTCTTTGTAGATGGAGTGGAGATAAGCAAATCCCTGGAGCTTTCTGTTGTGGTTCGTGCCCGTGCACATGGCAAGCACAAGCTCTGCGATTCTTTTGAAGCACAGAAACGCCTTCTTTCCTTCCGGCGTGCGTGTCTCCCTGCAGGCATCTGCATCGTCAAACTCTTGCTTGTACGCCCGCTTGACTCTCTTCACAAACACTCCAAAAGACTTCCCCAGACTTGTTTGGAGCTCTTTTGTCTGCACGATCTGGTTGCACACCAGCCACTTCTCTGCAAGCTCGAGCACATGCAGCGTGGGCTGTGTTTTCTCACCGAGCACTGCAAAGTACTTGGCCTGCACGCCTTCGTTCTCCGTGGTTCTGTACGCGTGCGCCGTCTCTGGGGGCAGGGCGTGCACGGTCTCTGCAAAGTACACGGCCACAAGTGCCCGGGCGTCTACAAGCAGGGAGCACAGCTTAGTCCTGGATGAAGGGCACAGGAGGTCGGAGAGGGTGCTCAGTGCCCTGCTCCCCATGACCGTGGGGATAAACCCTTCTAAGAAGCACGCGTACTCCTCGGGTGCTCGGCACAGAAGTGTTTGCAGTGCATGGCGTGTGGGCTTTGTCCTGTTCATGCCTTCTATGTCTTCTTTGGTGAGTGGGGGGGTTGCAATGCCCATCATCTCCACTACCTGGTCCTTCGTCTGTGCGTCCCATCCTGGAGAGACCAGAAACCTGTCCCCGAGTCTTTTGAACAGAGCGTGCCCGATAGTGCCTGCAGCTGTTCTTGCTGTGCTGCACATGGCGGGGAGTTTACAGCTGACGATCTGAAGGAATCTTCCAACGAACTCTTCGTCTGCCAGGGCGCTTTGGAAGTGGTCTTCTCTCTCTAGAAGCTCTGCAAGCACTTGGAAGCCTATGTTCACCTCCGTCATGGGAAGGACTGCTTCAAGGTTTGTAAGAAGGCGGGGCAGTTCTTGTGCGAGTGCCCATTTGTTTCTGAGCTTTCCCTTGACGCGTGCAAAGTACTCAAGCCCCGTTGCTGTGTCTTCTTCTATTTCGTTGCTGCATGCTGTGTCTTTGCACCAGCACTTCGTCTCTGGTTTCTCTCTTGCATAGTATGCCTGTGCAGCTTCTATGCGTGTTTGGAGCTTGGCCTTGTGGTCTTGTATTCTTTTGTTTAGGTGCATCCTGCACATGTTGGAGTATACTTTGGGAATCTCCTCAACGTCTTGCATAAATTTTTTCTCTACACTTTACTTCTTATAAGAGTTGGTGTTTGTGTAGAGTTAGTAGTTGTGTAGAGTTGGTGTTTTAGTTGGGTTGACGTTGTGTAGAGTTGGTATGTATGGTGTGTGTGCTAGGAAGTGTACCATACACAGTACACACCAACACCAACTGAATACCAACACTAGACAACTTCAACACTACACAACTGCCAACATTACACAAATACTAACATCACCTGAATACTAACATCACCTGAATACTAACACTACACAAATACACAAATACCTAAACATCAAGTGTGAATACACGAACATTCTGGATTTATTGTAGAGAAGCAGAAGTACTTGCAGGTACCGGGAGGTGCTGCTATGGAACATAGTAGACAATCTCTTCGGATGTTGAGAGCAGGCCTTTCTCTTGAAGGGCGTCTATGTGCATGTGATACTCTTGCTCCGTCACCGAGGCAAACTGCTCGTGGAGCTTTTCAAACAGCTCCTTGACGTGCATGCTTGAAGAGTGCTTGGCCGTGCGGACAATGAACGCTTCCACGGCACTGCGGGAGGCCTGTGCAGTCCCTCCAGAAGCTTCTGCTACAGAGGCGCTCAGCTCAGGCACAAAAAGATCAATGTGCTCTGGAAGAGTGTGCTGGGCCAGAGAGAACGCTCCGTTGTCTAACACAACCAAAGACGCACTGATAAGACTCTCTAGTTTTTGGCGGAGCACAAGAGTGCACGCCTCTGTTACTTCCGAGAAGAGTGCACTCGCAATGTCTTCAAGGCTTTTCTGCCCCGTCTTCCCTAAAAGCACAAGAATTGTGCCCTGCACGAAGTCGCACGTGATGCTGGTTTCGTTTATCTCCAGAGACATCATAGACACTGTCGGACAAAGAGTAAGAAGAAACTTCCGTCCTTTTTCCTTGCAGTATGCATTCACGCTTTCCCAGAGCTCTTCTACCTCGCACGGAAGGGTCATCTCCATCTTTGGGTACGCCCATCTGGTGTACGCAAGCAGCTTGCACTCAAGAGACAAAGCATTCTGCTCTTTTTTAAAGTACATACTGCTTATGGAAATGTCTCTGATGCAGAGAAAGAGCTCTTCAAAGTTGGACGGGTCGTACAGCTGTGCGCCTTGGAAGAGTGTTTTCGTATCAATGTACTCAAGCACCTTTGGGTAAAGGGCTTCTTCCGGGACCATCCTTCCTTCTTTGATGCGCTCTATCCGCTTGGCTACTGCTTGGAGAAGCTTCTTTTCAAAGACAAACCCCTCTTCAAGAATCAGCCGTTTTTTAATATCATGCACCAGACACTTCCAAAAGCTTGTTTTGTACGAGGGCACGTTTGCAACCATGCAGGAGAGCTCTGCTATGTTCTTCCCCTCTTTGGCATGCGCATTGATGAAAGAAAGAAGATCCTGCTCAAAAGCTTCGGAGTCTTCCCCTGCAAACACTTCTTTGAGCTTTCTCATAAACATCAGCTCCAACGGCTTTTTGATCTTTTTGTGTATGTGCGGCATAAGCACCAAATGCTTGTTCAGAAAAATGAAAAGGTTCAGAAGAGAGGTGCACTCGCTGCACGTCTTGAAGATTTCCCTGAGCATCACTAAAACGATGTTCAGGAACTGGTGCTTGCTTTTCTGCGTGCTGTCTATAAACTCATAGAAAGAAGCCATTTCCCGGTAGAGCTGCTGTGTGAGCTTTCTCTTGAAAAGAACCCCAACAAGTGTTTCCAGGAAGTCTTTCATGTCCTGCGTGCTGAGCTTTTCTTCCAACTGCCGGTACAGGATCTTCTTCGTTCTTTCTTTGTGCTTGAACATAGCACTGATGGTGGAAAGCCTTTTGTACATCTCTTTGTGTCTTTTCTGGGAAGAGCCTGCCTGGGGAAGCTCTATCACAAACTTCGCCATCTTGTTGCACAGACTTTTCACTGAAGCTTCTTTTTTAGCGTACCCCGCGATTTTTATGTACTCTTTAAGAAAAATCCGAAACATCTTCTTTTTCTTCTCCAGCTGCGCCTGCGCTTCGGCGCCCAGGTCTTCTTTTGAAAGCGCGTCTATGTACGCCTCCAGCTCTTTCATAAGCAGAGCATGCAGCTTCTTTTCGTTGTTCTGGAAGAGCACATCGTACATCCTTCCAAAGTACAGCTTTTTCAGCTCCTGGAAGTTTTCGTTGAGCACTTCTAGATTCACGCGGATGAAGTACCTTGTCAGGAAAGAAAGCATCTTTTCAATTCTTTCGTTGGACCGCCGGAACCCGTCGATAAACCGAACAAACCCGTCAAAGGTGTAGTCTTGCGAGAACTTTTTCAGGAACTGCAGGAGAATCGTCTCGTACAGACGGTATATCTCCCCCCCTTCTATAACATACTTGTCTTCCGCATCGTTTGTGCAGAACATATAGACTGCATTGTACCCCTGAATAAACTCTTTCGCACAGTCTTTGTTCCCCGGAGACTCTATCATCTTTGTAATTGCATGCTTGATTCTCTCCAAATGCTCCTCGCGCGCACTTTTCTCCATGCTCTTAAGAAAATGGTTTGTTTTGTATTTTTTGTTTTAAATGCAGCCAAGCAAGAAAGGCGTTAGAATTCTTGTAACTGGCACGCCGGGCGTGGGGAAAACCACGCTGAGTGCATACCTGAAGGAGAAGCTCCGCGTTAGAGTAGTTGGCATCAGTGATGTGATAGAGAAGAAGAAGCTCTACAGAAGAAAGTGCAGTGTGTTTGACACGCTGGAGTACTCTCCCGGCAGAGTAAAGAAGTATCTGCAGAAAAAACTGTCGGAGACAAAATCGTACCTGTTTGACACACACGATCCCGAAAGCCTGGACTTCCTTTCCTTTGACGTTATTATTGTGCTGACGTGTGATCTGCACGTGCTTTCTGACAGGTACAAGGAAAGGGGGTACAGCACAGTCAAGGCCGACGAGAACATCCAAGCGGAGATCATGGAGGTGGTGTACAACGACGCCATTGAGTACCTGTGCAGCACGGAGGCAGAAGCGGGGGAGATCATCCGCGTGTGCACTACAGAGAACAAAGAGCCCAAGACGCTAGAGCAGATTTTCAAAGAAGTATCAGACACCCCAAAGTGGAAAGAAGTGTTTTGCAAAGATAAATAGGGTATGTTTATAGAACATTCTTGACAGTGCCGCATAGTGTCTAACAGGAGTACCAACCATGCTAGTAAATAGTAAATAAAAGCAATCTATCCCATCCCAACACCAACACTATCCCCACATGCTAGTAATCCCCACATGCTAGCAATGCCCACATGCTAGTAATTCCCACATGCTAGCAATGCCCACACTAGTAATGCACACACTAGTAATGCACACACTAGTAATGCCCACACTAGCAATGCCTACACTAGCAATCCCCACATGCTAGCATTCAGTTAGTGTTGGAGTTAGCTAGCATTCAGTTAGTGTTGGAGTCATCTAGCTAGATGGTTGAAGCGTACCTGTTGGACAGTTCATAGAGCTGTCTTTCCGTGTAGATTCTATCGTGCGTGACTTCTGTGTTTAGAACGGCTGCTGAAAGAAGAGCTGACAACTCTGTGTCGCTGAGCACGGGGACAGATCCGTTTTTAAACAAATACTCTTTGGCTGCTTTGAGAATAGAGCCGGTGCCTTGGGACCTGGACAGCTGCACATACATCCTTTCTAGAAGGGCCAGAGAGAGCCTAAACACAAACACGGCCCCGTACCTGGCAATATGGTCAAACACCTGCTCTATGTGCGCTTGTGAGAAAACCGTTGTGAAGAGGCCTACAACCCACGGAGTGACAAGCATTTCCAGCTCTATTTGCTTCCCTGAAAGGTTTTCATACAGCCCTGGAAAGCGCTCCCGCACAAAGATAAGAAGCACACAGACGTCTCTTTGCATGCCGTATATAGAAGGGCCCGTGTACTGCGGAAGAATGCGGGTAAAGATGTGGCACAGCCCAAGAAAGGCGCCGTGCTCGCCAAGGACTCTGTACAGCACGCGCCCAATCAAAGCGTGGGACTGAAGATACTCTCCGTGCCCGGAGACGGAGAAGGCGCACAGAACTCTTTTGAGCCCGTCTTCTTCCTCTCCCGAGCACTCTTCGTACCCCGCCCTGCTAACGTCTTTGTCTATCTGCTCCTGGGCGGGACTTCCCGTTTTGCTGCACATAGATAAGCACTTCCTGTACAGCCCAGAGCTAGTGCACATCCCGCACACCGTGAAGTACTGCATCCAGAAGTACGGTCTTTCTTTAGCATCTATCTGAAGAAGTATGTTCTCTTTCTCAGGCGTGTATATGTATATCTTGTACTCTGAGCTGGCGTTGAGGGAGCTTTTGTGCCGGGGCGTGTTCTTTTTCAAGAGGTCAGGCTCGATATCTTCTGCCCCCCTTCCAATCATATCCAGCAGCACGCTGATGTATGCTTCTTTGAACTGTTTTTCTTCTCTTCCAATTCTGGCTATAAGCTCTTCTGCAATGTCCTGCTCTGGGTCTACGTACAGCTCGTACTCAAAAACAGCTTGGTTGGCGTCTTTTATCCACAGCTTTGTGCGCCATCCCTTTGTAATCTCTACTTTCCTGAGCATGTCTAACGGCACGCAGAGGTAGCTTTCGTTCTCTCTGATAAGCATGAAGTCTTCAGTGAAAGAAACCGTTTCCGTTTCTCCAATAAATGCACTTTGTATGTTCTGGTTGTACACAGGCACTATGTTCCATATTCTTTCAGAGATGCACCTGAACAGCAGCTGTTTCTCCAGGTGCTCGCCAGACACTCCTTTCAAAGCCAGTGTGCATATTTCCTTAAGAAGCATCTCTTCTACTCCCAGCTTAACAGCCACGTCAACTGTTTCGTACTCCGCATGGAAAACAATACCACTAACAGTACTAGTAGTATTACCAGTAGTATCACCAGTACCAGTAGTATCACTAACAGTACTAGTAGTATCACTAACAGTACTAGTAGTATCAACGGTATCATTATTGGTATCACCAGTATCATTCTTTACGCTGATCTTGATACTTCCCGGAGCTGCCTCTATCTTTCGAATCTCTGCATACGGCACCTCTATGCACTTCTCTGTACACTTCTCTGTGCACGCTCTGAACACGCCAAGACCCGTGCTTCCAAGCACAACTACCGCCTCCTTGGACACGTACGACTTGATGTACTCCCCCACCCCCAGCCCGTACGACACACTTTCCATTAGACTGGGCAGTCCTTCTCCAAGCCACTCTAGAAGCGCATTGAAAGACCTGCTTATGCACAGCACGGCCATGCTTCTCGCATGTCTTACCCTGTACTCCCCCACACTTCCGTCCACAACACGCTCCAGCGCAGTGGCGTAGTGCACGTCTCTCTGCCCCTTCTCTTCTTCCTGGAGCCTCTTCTCTATCAGGTACTCTCCTTCACTGTATATACCCAGCCACATAGTTGCTAAATTAATTTATTTCATCTTGTGCAGTTCATATTTGGCATTTTGTGGTACAGTCTCCTGTACGCTTCATGGACGTGCGAGGGAAGCAGCTCGTGCTTGTCCTTCCACTCGGCTTGGACTTCTTTGGCTTCTTCCACGAGCTCGGACACAAACACTTTGGCTATCCCGCTCAGCACAATGGCAAAGTTGGGGTTGCACGTCTGCCCCAGCGTCTGCGCCACGAACTTCCGGATGCCCCCTTTATTAAACCCGGTTTTTCTGAACGTGCCGTACCTTCTCAGCTCGTCTTCAGTGAGGGAAGGGGCAGCTTCTGCGTCTTCTTTGAACTCTTCTCTTTGCTCTTCCGCCTCCGTGCTCTCTTCTTCCGTGCTCTCTCTTGCGTCGTCGTCTTCTTCGTGCATATTTAAATTCAAGTTTCTTTTTCGTTTTATGAACAGAGAGATAGAAGACCCAGAGCCCAGTCTAAGGAACGCGTTCACGGGGTATGCTCCGGGAGACAAGCCTCTTTTAGAAGAGATTGGGATAGATTTCTCAGCTATTAAAAAAGAGACCGTGCGCGTGATGTTCTTCAGGAGTGAGGAGGAGACGGGAGGGAGGGACTTGTTTGGGCCGCTTCTTTTCTTTGTAGCGTTTGGAGTCATTCTTGTGGCGCGGGGAAGGGTGCAGTTTGAGTACTTGTACTTTCTTTCTATTATCAGCTCTTTATTTATATACGGGCTAGGCACGCTTATGAACAACGTCCCCATGGAGTTGCTTGAAGTCGTGCACATACTTGGGTATGCTTTTATTCCCACGCTGCTGTTTTCTTGCATGAGCATGGTCCTGCCCGTGTCTAAAGTCGTGAAGATTCTGTTTGGGGTAGGCTTTGGAGCGTGGTCTATGTTTGTGTCTACGCAGAATCTCACTAAAAGGTACCAAATCCAGCACAAGTTTCTTCTTCTGGCATACCCCATCTTTCTAGTGTACATGTGCTTTGTGATTATTGCCGTGGTGTAGCCGCACTGAAGAAAGAAACAATGCACCCTTGCCCAATGTGGCCTACCTATACATGGTGCACCCTTACCCGTCTGTACCTTCACCCGTCTGTACCTTTGCCTATACATGGCGCACCTTCACCTTCACCCAATGTGGTCCACCCTCACCTATAGGTGCTTCACCCAGTATGGTCCACCTTTGCCCAGTGTAAGTGTAGTAGCAGAGAAAGAGAAGAAGTTAAGAATAAATAGCAATCAGATAACGACAGTCTACACTACCTTCAGTCCGCCCGTCGTGGGTATCATCATTTTGCCAATGGATAATGCACAGATAGTGCCAAGTGGAGTACTCTGTGGTGTGTACTCTGTAGTGTGTGGAGTACTAATAGTAGATAGTAATGATAGTACAGATAGTACTCTGTAGTGTGTGGAGTACCCTGTGGTGTGCGGAGTACCCTGTAGTGTGTGGTGTGTGGAGTATAAAGCAAGGCCCGGGAGGACTCAGCTCCCGGTCGTTCCAGCAGCAGCTGGGACAAGAGATAAGCACCAGATAGTGTCGCTTTATTTAGTTTGGCGCGTCTACTCTGTCGTGGCTCCAACCAGGGCGTTGTACTTGCTCTGTGCTCTGAACCGTCTTTCTTCAGCTGTAAGCCTTGTGGCATTCTTTGCTTTGTACTGGCTTCTGTCAACAGATTTTCTTTCCGTCTTCTCAAACGTCTCGTTTCTGATAGCTTCAAACATCTCTGTGTACTTCCCCTCAATGGTGTCTGCACTCACGCCTGCACTGATGTACTGGCTGAAGTGCTGCTTGTACTTCTCTGGGTTGCTCTCCTCCATCATCTTCATGTACGCTGCTACGTGCTGCCCAAAGATGTGGCCTCTAAGTGTTTCTGCGTTCAGCTCGTCTGCTTCTTCTTCTCCGTACCCCACAAACTTGGAAGGAGAGTGCGGGATGTATAGCCCGCCGTCACATGCTCCTTTCATAGCACTGAAGACTTTTGCTCCTTTCGTTGACCGGGACAGCCCAAGGTCGAGGAAGCACGTGTACGGCTGGGGGCCTTCTTCGTTCTTCTCTTCGAGGTACTCTTCTCCGTCAAGCTCTTCTTTGCCTTTGAACGTCTCCGACAGACCAAGCTTGCAAAGCATCTTCCTTGCACAGAGGAAGCCCGTGGCATACGCTGCGGAGTAGTTCTTCAGTCCAAAGGTAATTCCGTACTTCTTCAGCTCTGTAGACTCGGCCGTGCACACAACTTTGTCTCCTACTTTGTACGCCTGCACAATCTGGCATATAACTTTCTGGTTGGTGATTCTCACAACAAATCTGGACTTCACTTCTCCGTAGTTGCTTTTGTTGTGTCTGATCATGTTCTGTCTCTGCCTGTAGTCCGTTCTTCCCTCTCTTCTTCTTCTGAATGGGAGTCTCAGTCTTTTCATGCGAGATTTAGTTTCTCTGGATACTGTTTCTGACATTTGCTGGGGTCAAATTTAAAAAAATAAATAATTAGCTGTTACTCTCCACAGAAGCACAAATAAATAATTAGCTGTTACTCTCCACAGAAGCACAAATGGAGAAGTGCCAGTGTACTATCCACCCTGATAACTGCACTGATAGTACCACACTGCTATTCCCACACTGATAGTACCACCCTGATAACTGCACTGATAACTGCACTGATAGTACCACACTGACATTCCCACCCTGTCATTTCCATTGTGGGAGATACTATCAACCACAGTTAGACGTTAGACGTTAGACGTTAGATGTCTCAATGTCTTTGGATCTTTATTAAATCTGCTTTGCTTATATACTTATCTTGTGATCACACAGATCCTTGCACTTCTACTCCTCTTTATACTCCTCCTCCTCCTCCTAACTGAACACTGCCCCCTCCTCATTCATTCTTGTGCTGTTTCTCTATATGGGAAGAAACCATGCTTGAGTATGCCTCGTTGGAGAACAGAGCAGGCACGAAGTGGAGAATAACCTCTTCAGAAAGGGGGAACAGTCCGTCGCTGTACGCCTTGAGGAAAAGAGAGCCTTTTTCCTTCAGATCCAGCATGGCGTATATTGCAGAGATGTCTTGGTAGTGGAGAATCATGTACGCCTCGGGCTTTGCTGCTTCAAGAAGAAAAGAGCACAGATCCATCCAGAACTCAACACCTTTGAGGAAAAGATCTTCTGAGCAAAGTGTTTCGTACAGCCGAGAGAAAAGAGAGTTGAAGAACTCAGCTGTGATGTGCGAGCGAAGACTAGAAGAAAAGAGCCTTGAGACTGTAGAAGTAAAGACAAAAGAAACACTCTCTACATTCTCAACGGCGTTTCTATCCAAAAGGTCCGTCTGCATGCACTTAGATGCCTGCATGACTCCAGAGAAAGCCTCTTCAAGTATGTCTAGAAACACAGTCTCGTCTGTAGCAAAGAAGCTCTCCCACCCTGCAGTAGATGGCACCTCTCCCTTTGAACTCTCCCCTTCTTCCAGCTTCTTCTCACTAGGGAAAGGGAAAGGGGGGGTGGGGATAGGGATATTGTTAGTATCAACTGTGGGATTGCTAGTACCAACTGTACCATTGCTAGTACCAACCGTGCCAACCGTGGGATTGTTAGTACCAATCGTGCCAATCGTACCATTGCTAGTAGTGCTTGTGTTTACTAGGCACGTGATTGCTTTGGCGTCGCACAGTCGTAGAGCACTTTCTTCAAGCCAGGTGCTCGAAGAGACGCCGTGCCCACTCCCGCTGCACTCCCTTCTAAGATGGGCTGCAAGAATCCCGTGCACTCTCTCCCGTACTTTCTTGCTGCTGCCTCTTTGTGTGCAGGAGACAGCTTTGATGTTCCTGAGCAGAAGAAGAAGCTCTTCAGAGACTGCTTTGATAGGCTGGTCTTTTAAAGACGCACTGTACATGGCAGAAAGACTTGTGAAGGAAGAAGGCTTAGAGAGGGGCGTAAACCCGCACTTCGTAGATGCTTCTTGCATTTGCGTCACCAGATTGTCGCACACCCAAGTGTCTGTGTTGTCTATGTAGTACACGGTGCCATAGAATATCTGTGCATTGTACTGCGAGACTCTATGGAGAGAAGTTTGTGCAAGAGTGCTCAGCACGGCACGCTTTACCCCTTCAAGAACCTCTTTGTGTATAATAAGTTTTGACAGTACGGCATGCACAGGCTCCTTTTCAAAGCACACTCCCACACTCCCCTCCTCTACATCCCCCTCTACTACTACACCTTCCTCTACACCCACACTCCCCTCTACTACATCACCCACATTTCCTACACCCCCCTCCTTACCTTTCCCCCCCTTCACTACTTCAGCACACACCTTCTCTTCGGGGACTTCTGTCTTCCTGTTCTGGGCGTAGGAGAAAAGAACAAGGGAGGTGGGCGTGGACACGGCAAGGACGTGCGCGGTTGACGTAAGAAGGGAGACAACCATCTCCACAACTGGACGGACAAACCCTTCCGCCTCCTCGGGAAACTTCTCCCTGCTCAGCTCCACCAGCTTGTTGTACTCCAGATCCACAGCAACACTCCGGGCTTTCACCCTCACCCCGTCCACTGCAAACCTTTGCTCCCTCTCCCCGTACAGAGTAGAGACGTACGCAGACACCTTGGCCATAAGCTCTTTTTTTGTCAAGTACTTCTCAATTGACGAGATACTCTCCACACTCGCAATGGAAGACTCCACTGCCTCCTGCTTCTCTATTTCCTTCTGGATCTTCTCCAGCCTTCTTCTGTACGGGGCAACCCTGTCCGGCATGCTTTTTATTTCCTGCTCTTTCCTTGCAAGCTCTCCCAGCTCTTCTTTCGTCTTTTCTATTTTTTCTGTAAGGGCTTTTATCTTCTTTATTTCCTCTCGGGCTTCGCTAGCACTCTCTAGCAACTGGGCTACGCTTTCCATTTTCACTTTGTAAATAAAATTATAAATACACCTGTTTAATTTTATTATTTACTCTAAAAGTCTTACTTTGCCTTGGATCAGAAACTCTTTGCTTGGGCACTTGCACTGCGGGCAGAGCACTTTTATCTCCGACTCAGAGACAACTTCCAGGATGAGAAGGAAGCCTATCACCGGGGCAGTGGGCACGTCTTCTATTCTCTCTGCAGAAGACACGGCGAGGACGGACCTCTCCACTGCCGGGATGTCCGTAACGGCCGTGGAGTTCTTTCTTTTAGAGGATCCAAGGGGAAGCGCAGACATTGGGGCCATGTACTCGTCTCCTATCTGCACCACTCTGTGGAGGAAGGCTTCTTCCTTCTGGAACTCGTCCGTGCGGATCTTGAGGGTGAGTGTCTGCGGGGAGTACTCTCCCTGGTCTCCGTAGAAGTAGTTCTTTATCTTGGAAGATACCTGGACTCTTTGCCTTTCTGGGTCCCTGGGGATCAGCCCGGGAAAGCGGGGGATGTATATCTTGTTCGCCCTGGAGATTTGGTGGAACATCTTTTCGTTGCCAATGATCAGGAGGTAGTCAACGGGGTAGAGCGACATAACGCTTTCTATCTGGGATATTGTAACGTTCTTGTCTCCCGTAAGCACGGTTGGACCTGCGAAGTTTTTTTTCTTTGAGGCGGATAAGATCTCCTCCAGAAGAAGCGTGTGCAGGTCCGTGTTGTCCGTGCCCGTTTGGGATCCGTAGTAGTAGCACAGCTTGTCTGTTACGTGCAGGCTTTCCGTGTGGCTGAACACTTCCTCGATGACACACGACGCCATGGTGCCTGGGAAAAGAATGCTGCTGCTGTGTATGTCGAGGTCGATGTAGAGCACGCTTTCTTCTTTCCTGATAAAGTAGTTTGAAAGAATGTTCGCCAAAGTGTTTCTTCCCTCCCCTACAATAAGCACTTTCTTCTTCTGGGTGTGCCACAGATAGTTGAACACGTTGAAGATGTACGGCATGGTAGACTCTTCTGAGGTGTAGAAGAAAGCATCGTTTGTGGCCAGCTTGATTCTGCACCCGCTGTATGTAAAGATGAAAAACAGTTCGTCTTTCACTGTGTACCACTTTCCCGTGAGCAGTTCTTGCCCGTTTTCTTCAGCTGTGTTTTCTTCAACCACAAACTTGACTTTAGAGTGCGGAGGAACTTCTATCCGCAGTTCGCTTCCTGCTTTGAGCTCTATGTCCATTGCAAATTAAAAAGCAAGAGTTTTATTCTATTCTTGTATGGGAGTACCGTAGCATAGATAAAATTTTTTATCCCTACCAATACGTAACAGTAGTAGTAATATTAGTAGTGTTAGTAGTGTTAGTATCAGTAGTAATATCAGTAGTAGTAATATCAGTAGTAATACCAGTAGTGCTAGTACCAGTAGTAATATTAGTAGTAGTAATATCAGTAGTGTTAGTAGTACTACCAATACTACCACCACCATTACTACTACTGATATTACTTGTAGGCTTGTCGGACACTGATGTTTATGCGGGAGTCTGAAATGAGGGGGTAGTACGGAGTGTGCTGGTACTCTTTATCCCCCGTGTTTTCAGATAGGATCTTTGGAATGCCGTGGAGGTACTTTCTTGATTCGTTTTGGAGAATAACCACGTCTCCGTCTTGCAGAAGGAAAGTAGTGACGCGCGGATCGTCTTTCTCCTGCTTCCCAACAACAAACACAGCCGAGCATCCAAAACTGAAAGAGATAAGAGGCTTCTCCATGTCTTCTTCGTACCTGTCAACATGTGTCATAATTCTGTCTTTTTTCTGGTAGTAGTTCACAATCGCCGTTTCTGCCCTGAACGTGTCTGTGCTGCACACTTCTTTGGCAATGTCTTGGCACACCCGCTCTATGCACGCCGGCATGGGAAGACCCACTGTGGGATCGTACGCTTTCTTCTCCCAGTCGTAGTATATGCCAAGACTGCTCCATCTGATCTTTTTTATCAGGTCACTTGGAGATATTTTTACCTCTCCTCTGGCCAGGGCTTCCTGCACCTCCTTCTTCTCGCTTTCAGAGACGTACGGGTTCTGCTTGATGTGGATGTTTGTTTTGGGAGACTCCGCCATCTTTGGGAACACATACTCTGTTCCGTCACAAAAGCTTTTGTACAGATCAATTCCCGACAAGTCAAGTGCCCTGTCTATGCTGTTCTTGTACGGGGGGTACAAGAGCTTGGTAAACGTTTCCCCAACAATTTCCTTTTTGGTTTCTGCTCTAAGAGGAGAGGGAATGAATGCTAAATTCCCTTCAAAAAGATAGACCGTTATCTTCTTTTTCAAAGACGGAGAAGTTGTTTCTATAGTGCGGATCTCTGTGCAGTGCAGGTGTGCATTTTCCGAGTTGACAGTTGGGAGTGTGTCTGTGTGCATGTGCATCTTTTCAACCTCTCGAATGTAGTGCTCACCCATAAAAAATCTTTCATTTTCCTCCTTTCTGTCTTTCCCAGACACACGGGCACTCTAACGGACAAAGGTTGGAATTGGTATTATTGAGATTGGTAGTATTGAGATTGGTAGTGTTGAGATTGGTGGTGTTGAGATTGGTGGTGTTGAGATTGGTAGTGTATGGCTTTATTGAACACGGATCTATCTTTTATGCTACCGTCCGTTAGTGTTAGTGTTAGTGTGCTTCACAAGAGAGTGGGAGATAACTACGCAGACAGATCAATGCACTCTACTCCCTCTTCCGTGCCTGCACAGAGCATGTTTCCCGCAAGGACGGCACTGAACACACAACTGTGGAAGGTGCACTCTTTTACTATCTTTTGGAGCCTTTTAGAGTTTGTAACAAACACCTTCCCAGAGTTCATAACGGCAATAGACACGGCTTCTGTCGCAGGGATAATGCTTACCACACACGCTTCTTTTTCAGGAAGAGGAATAACTGTCTCACACCCATGCCTCAGATCTACTATGTTGAGGGACTCTCCAAACCCTCCGTATTGCAAAGTGTCCCGCGTGAACACAACCGTTTCAATAGCCCCCGCATACTCGGCACGCCGAATGAGCTGCATCTCCTGAGTGTGCATCCCTGAAAGAGAGAAAAGAAGAAGCGCGCCCGTAGAGTACCCAACTGCAAGCAGCTCTCCCTCTGCATGCACCGCCATGGCACGGATCTCTCCCTCTTCGTGGGAAAGGTACCTCTTGAGCGTGCAGGTACTCTCGACGTCAAACACAAGCACCTGCGTGTACGAAGCAGTGTACAGCCGAGTGCCCGACACAGCAGTGCACAGCACCTCTGAAGGATGCCCTCCAAAGGATGCAGAAGAGCACAGTCCTTCCCCAAGCATGCTGAATCTTTCCACCGTGCCTTCTTTTGTTCCAATGTACATCTGGAGTCTTTCCCTGTCCACTCCAACAGAAGCAACGTCTATCTGTGTGTTCTGGATCTGGATGTCTTTTTTCACTTCGTTCTCTCCAGGCTGCATGTGCACGTGCACAATACATCCGTCCATAGACACGGCTACGGCGTATGCTGGAGATACAAAGCAAGCAGACACCACGGAGTCTTCCAGTCCTTCTATTACTTCGTCCAGGACGTACTCTGTGCCGTTGTACCTGTGAAAAGACACGGCATCGTTTCCCCCGCCAGAGATCAGCATGTTTGTTTCTTTAGAGTGCTCTAGCACGTACACTTCTTCTGTAGTACGTTTCTCAGATCCGCTGTGCTCTTCTTCCATAAAAATTTTAGATGTTTATTCAACTGTATACTAAATACGCCCGTTATTGGTGATAGGGGATAGGATATTGGGGGGTGGGGGTGTTGGTATTGGGAGTGGGGTAGTATTCATGATAGGGTATTGACATTTTTGGTGTTGGTATTGGGGAGTGGTGATAGGGTATTGGTGTTGATGTTCAGTTGATACTAACACTACCTTACCCCCAACACTACCCTGCCCCCCCCTTCTCTATTTCTGTTGTGGATGCTATTTGATCTTCTGGGGGAACTGTTTGTCTACCTTTATCGCCTCTTCAAGAAAAGTGTCTGTGACTTTGGTCCGCACAATTGGCGGCTTGTAGTACAGACCCTCTTCCGTGATAATCCTGATAATGCACGCAAGACACTTCGTGTAGTTCACAAGCGTGAAAAACCCGTTTTGGAAGTTAGAGTTCTTTCTTATCAACAACTTGATTGTCACACAGTTCCCGCTGCTTATCCCCTCCGGCGCAAAGATCAGCCCCGAAAGCATCTTTTCCTCCTGCACGTACCACTGCAGCCTTTTCTTCAGCTTCAGAATAGCAGCATTGCTGCACTCCAAAGAAATCGGCACAACCACAGTCCAGTACTGCGAGATAGCCCTCCTGATGTTTTTGATCGGCAGCTTGCTGATCGTGTTGTTCTGCATCACAATGTACGTCCCACTCCACGAACAGAAACACGTCGAGAAGAGCCCCACTTTCTTCACAAGCATGTTCTCCCCCTTGATGAACACCCGGTCCCCGTTATCGTACGGATGAGACACCATAAGAAACAAGAAGCTTTCAAAGAAACTCGTGCTCCCCGGAATGAACACGTGCAGAAACCCCGCACACATAATCATGTTCAGGAACGCATTCCTCCAGTTAAGGGCTTCGCACACCGCCATGAACACCACAAGCACCTCAATCGCCAACAGAAACTTGTAGAAGTGGCTGAGAAGCTTCCTGCAGTCCTTCACCGCATGGTACAGATTCGACCTTTCAAGTGATATCTGCCTGAACGTCTCTGAAAACGTGCTGTACCGGATTCTCGACCTTTCCCCGTACGAGATCAAAGAGAAAAGCTCGTTGGCCTGCGGAGGAGTAAACTCCCGCACCAGAGACGCCACGGATATCGCACCGTCCAGCTCCTCCATCTCCGGAGTAAACCGCGGCCTGTTTGGAATCCGCAGACTTTCTCCAAGATCGTACCCATACTCCTCGTACACCGACCCCTCCGTGCTTTCCGTCCGCTTCCACTTGCTGAAGATCTCCAGAAGCGGAAGAACTTTCGGCGGGCCCCGCCTGTAGAACCCCTCCAAAGTCGTGTTCGAAGAGAGTGCACCAAAAGGTATCTCCCCCGTCGCGTACAGGAGATACTTCTCCAGCTGCAGCACTTCTAGATTGTGCCCCGTGTTCAGCATCTTGAACATGCTCTTCCTCGTGTACCCGTACACCGTCTGGAGACACAGCCGCACGGCACACACAATCCCCCCAAGCACTGCAAGCTTCCCCGCTACGTCCCCCCGCACGGGAGACACCACCAAGCACGACATGCACAGCAAGTGCACCCGGCTCCTGTTCAGCACAAACGCCACCATCGACGGATCTTTCCCCCGCCGCACGTGCACCAAAGGCACAACCACAAGAAGAAGCACGCCCCCACACGCCCAGCACAGAAGCACGCCTCCACCCCACGCCCTTTCGCACACGGCATAGCACACGTACGTTGCAACGGCCTGCACCAGCACGGCTCCGTACAGCACAGCACTCGATCTCTGCATACTCACAACAAACAAATATTTTATTCTCTTTCTCTTACGCGCCCAACGACGCTTTCCCGCAGGAGGTGCTTGTAGTTAACCCACGGGTGCACGGCTGCAAACACTTCCGTGCAGTCTTTCCCGCAGTGTGCCTGGAGCACGCGGGCACCTCCCGGGTGCTTCTTCAGGTACTCCCCCACGTCGTATATCTCTCCGTGCAGGACAATCCAGGAGCACCCCTCCTCCGTGCGCGCACGTATCTCCGCCCACGAGTACGTTCTGCCCCCGTGGCGTGTACTCCCAGTGCTGGTGGTGTTAATACTGATAGTAATGCCAGGAATGCCAGGAATGCCAGGAATGGTAGTGTTGGTGGTACTGTTAGTGGTAGTATTGTTGGCGTTGGTGCTGTTGGTGTTGGTGGGGTTGGTATTGTTAGTGTTAGTGTTACTGTTAGTGTTACTGTTAGTGGTATTGTTACTACTGTTAGTGTTACTACTGTTAGTGTTACTGTTAGTGTTACTGTTAGTGTTGTTGGTGCAATATACGCGCATAAGGGCAAAGCAAGTATTAATACTTTTATTTTAAACAAACAAATATGAAAGAGGTGCACACGGCGACAGCAATTCTTGAAGAGAACAGAACGAACAGCTACCAGGTCAGCTATCCAAACGAAGAAGGCACCAGCAGCGCAGAGAAGGTGGAGAATGCGTGCGTGGGCTTGTCTGCAAGTCGGATGCAGGAGCTGAAACTGTTCAACGGAGACTGCATTCTCATCAAGGGCAAGAAGAGGAAAGAGTCCCTCTTCATGGCGAAGAGGATGGACGTCCCCGATAACAAAGTCGTGCTTGTGCGGGAAGGGTGCGAGAATCTCTGCGTGCGCGTCGGCGACTTTGTGAAGCTGTACAAGCTTGCAGGAGACACCGTCTTTGTGACGAAGTTCACGATCTTCCCGGTGAAGGAGGACCTTGCAGGCCTGCAGATAGACGTGTACAACGACCTGCTGAAAGGGTACTTCGAAGAAGACGTCCGCCCCGTGCACGTGGGGGACACGATTGTCATCAGGAAGAACAGAGTGTTCCGGTTCAAAGTCTCTGCAGTGGACGCCCAAGGGTGCAACTACGGCCTTGTGGGGGCAAACACGGAGATATACTGCGACGGAGAAATCAGCGAGGAAGAGCTGCTTGCAGACAAGAACCAGATCGGGTACGACGACATTGGGGGGTGCAGGAAGCAAATGGCAAAAATCCGGGAGCTTGTAGACCTGCCCCTGCGTCACCCCATCTTGTTTGAGAAGCTTGGAGCAAAGCCCCCGCGGGGCATTCTGATGCACGGCCCTCCAGGCACGGGGAAGACGCTCATTGCCCGGGCTGTAGCCAACGAGTCGGGAGCTTTCTTCTTTCTGATCAACGGCCCAGAGATCATGTCGAAACTCTCGGGGGAAAGCGAGAACAACTTGAGAAAGGCGTTCAAGGAGGCGGAGAAGAACAGCCCCAGCATTATCTTCATAGACGAGATAGACGCCATTGCCCCGAAGAGGGAGAAGAGCCAGGGCGAGGTGGAGAAGCGCGTGGTGAGTCAGCTCCTGACGCTCATGGACGGCCTGAACTCAAGAGCCACCGTCATTGTGATAGGCGCTACAAACAGACCCAACAGTCTCGACCCTGCTCTGCGGCGGTTTGGAAGGTTTGACAGGGAGATAGAGATAGGCATCCCCGACTTTGCAGGGCGCCTGGAAATCATGCGGATCCACACGAAGAACATCATCCTTGCAGAGAACACGGACATTGAGAAAATAGCCAAGGACACGCACGGGTACACGGGAAGCGACTTGGCGTCCCTGTGCTCAGAAGCTGCCCTCCAGCAAATCAGGGAGAAGATGCACCTGTTTGACCTGGACAGCGACACTCTCGACATCAACGTGCTGAACTCCCTGGCCGTGTCGCAGGCCAACTTTGAGTACGGAATGCGGCACACGGACCCAAGCTCCCTCAGAGAGACGGTGCTGGAGGCGCCGAACATCTCCTGGAGCGACATTGGGGGGCTGGAGAAGGTGAAGCAGGAGCTTCAGGAAATGGTGCAGTACCCCGTGGAGTACCCCGATCTCTACAGAGAGTTTGGAATGAGCCCGTCGCGAGGCGTGCTCTTCTACGGCCCGCCGGGGTGCGGGAAGACGCTGCTTGCAAAAGCAATTGCCAGCCAGTGCAATGCAAACTTCATCTCCATCAAAGGGCCCGAGCTGCTGACGATGTGGGTGGGGGAGAGCGAAGCCAACCTCCGGGAAATCTTTGACAAGGCGCGGGCTGCGTCTCCGTGCGTGCTGTTCTTTGACGAGATAGACTCGATTGCGAAAGCGCGTGGAGGCGGGGACAGAACGAGTGGGGGCGTGACGCAGATTCTGAACCAGATGCTGATTGAGATGGACGGGATGAACGCGAAGAAGAACGTGTTTGTGATAGGGGCGACAAACAGGCCGGACATCATTGAGCCTGCTCTGCTCCGTCCGGGAAGACTCGACCAGCTGATCTACATTCCGCTTCCGGACGAAGGGTCTCGGCTGAGCATTCTGAAAGCCAACTTGGCGAAAGTGCCGCTGCATACTTCTGTGGACCTGAACGGGATAGCTTCAAGCACGGTTGGGTTCTCAGGCGCCGATCTTACGGAGATATGCCAGAAAGCGTGCAAGTTTGCAATCAAGGAACGCATTGAAAAAGAAATCCAAAAAAGGAAAAACCAGATGGAAGTGTCGGACGAAAGGGACGAAGCAGCTCCCGTCTCTGCAGCAGAGAAGGAGGTGTCGTACGTCATGCCGGAGCACTTCAAGAAGTCTTTGGAAACGGCTCGCAGAAGCGTAAGCGAGGCGGAGGAAAGGAAGTACGAAGGGTTCCAGCAGAAGTTCCGGGGGGGCGTAGCTGCTTCCACCACTGAAATGGACGAAACGGGTCTCTACGACTAATAAAGCATGTGGATGTGTTCGTCTTCTTTGTGTGGGGTGAGATGTGAAATGTAAGATGTAAGATGTGAGATATGGAGCAGCGATCAAAATTTTATGGGATCAAATACTAGCTATAATAACAAAGAATTTTAATTTTTATTATGAGTCAGAGTGTGCGCATTCTTGTTATCGCAGGTGCCAGCGGGTCTGGAAAATCCACGTTGGTTAAGTATCTGATGGATACGTTCCCCGATGTGTTCTGTCTTTCTATCTCGTACACGACAAGGGAGCCTCGAGAGAACGAAGTCTCTGGACGGGAGTATTATTTTATCTCGAAGGAAGAGTTCCAGCTGAAGATACAGAACAACGAGTTTCTAGAGTATGCCGAGTATGCGGGGAATCTCTACGGCACGGACGTAGACGTGGTGAAGCAGGTGCCTTCCAAGAAAGTCTTGATTTTAGAGATAGAGAAAAAAGGGGTTGAAAACATCAAAAAGCAGAAGATACCTGCGAAGTACCTCTACATATACGCTCCTCTTCCTTCGCTCTACAAGAGAATCCTCAAAAGAGCCATGATTTCTGAGGACGAGCTCAGCAAAAGACTAATGAAAGCCGACGAAGAAAACAGATACGGGTGCAGCCCAGAGTTTGACTACGTGATCACCAACACGTCTTTGGAGGACACTCTGAAAGAAGCCTGCTCTGTTCTTTCTTCCTGGTTTCTCAATGTGCACGAGCAGACCAAGTAGCCCTTCAGACACTTTCCTGTAGTCTAGCAGATAAAAAAGTGATTTAGCATCTTCGTATGTGTTTAACTGCTGTGTTGGCAACTGCTGTAATGTACTACCAAGTGGAAATACGTGTCGGGAAGTACTCTATGCGTTGCACCCTTGCAGTGCACAACATCTCCTACTCCATCTCCAAGCAAGCACAAGGCCAAGACTAAGCCCAAAGCTAAGGCCAAGGTCAAGACCAAGAAGAACTAGCAGAAAGTCGCTGGAGTATAGAATGTTCTGGGCTGTAAAGAGCAGAGCCAGCATAACATAATAAACAAAAGAGATGCACCACATGCCACATGCTTTATTCCCGAATACCTACTCCTGCTTCTGATTCAAGACTAAGACTAAGACTAAGACTAAGACTAAGACTCCACTACCAACTACCAACTACCGTATCTGCACATCCTCACTACCGTGCCTGCTCGTGCCCAACTGTGCTGTGCCTGCACATCCTCAACTACCGTGCCTGTGCATGCCCAAGTACCATGTCTACCCATGCTTGGTCTATACATCACAAACCATTGGCCAGAGCAAGAGTGGAGTCTGCGCCGGGTGCGGGGCATTCTCTCTTCCATGCACATGATTCATCTCTTCTGCGGGGCTATTTGATGGGATTGTTTGGAGCACAAAATTAAATTTGTTGGGAATGAGTGGGCTAAGAGAATGCAAAATGCTTATGAAATCGTTGCAATCTCTTGAACAAAGAGTGAAGAGGCACGAGTATCCGGAGTACACCCAGTGGATTACCAGAGAAGAGGTGACTGATATTGGCGTGCTTGAAACAAGCAGAAAAGACGTGCTGAGAGACATTACAAGAGATACGCTTGTAGCGGGGAAAGCAGTTATTTCCAACGAGAAGTTTGATCACGTAAGGGTAGAAGTGTTTAAACATGTTGCTTCGCACAATCTGTACTACCAGGGAATGGACACAGTATGCATGCCTATTATATACGCAGGGCTCCAAACAGGGAAATCAGAGCAAGAGATCAAAGAAAGCTGTTTTGTCTTCTTGGAAGTGTTCTACCATCCTCTAGTAAAGAACAACTTTCAGAAGTACATTGCTTTTGAATCTGTTATAAGAAACCTTCCCGAGTACAAAAGCAGGTACAAGAGCGTAGGAGTTGAAGAAGAGCATCTGAAGAACATCCCAGTCAACATGGATCCAATTCTTCTGTGGTTTTCAAGAGACTTCGTTTTTGAAGAGCTGGTGCCTGTGTACTGTTTCTTCATGAATTCTTCTCTGCACATGCCGTTCCTCTTCTACCTGGCGGCTATTGACGAGCTTATTGCCAAGGTAAAAACTCAGAAGAGTGCAAGGTGCATATCAGAGACGTACACTGATTCAAATAGAATCTCAGCATACATCCAGCGCACAAAAGATCTCAACACGCTGTATAGTCACAACTTCATGCAGAGCCTATCTCACCAAAAAATAAAGTCTATGGTTCTCTATGGAGCACTTGGTGTGGGGGTGGCTCTTGCAGGAGTAGCCTATGTGTTTTTAAGCAAGAAAGATAACAACAGATAAACACTCCTTCTGCAAATCTGCAATATTAAGACTGTTTCTATCTGAGTTTGGAATAAAAAGCATTCTTATCTAATTTAATATAGGATTTCAGAGCTTTCTGGGCACATCGAGTGCTACTGCTAGTTAGTGGCTGAGCACTATCAATTGCCCAATTGTCTAATTCGGGTTAGTATACTATCAACTGCCCAATTACCAGGTATGGTTTGTAATTACCAGGTATGTTTTACTTATATCGAGTAGGTAGTAGTGTCTAACTGACCAAGTAGTTGGGTAGTTACTTGAGTGGGTAGGTAGATGGGTAGGTGGTGCCACTGTGCATACACTTGCTTTGGGCTATTCTCTATGAAGAGTTTTTCTGACAAGAGATACATCACACCTAGATATGTACTCTGGAATGTCCAGAAGATGTGCTGTCTTTTCACTATCTAAAGAATACGTGTACACACTCCCTTTCTTTGTAACGAATAAACACATGTTTTTATGTGTGTCCACGCACCCATCGTCTATTTTGATGGTGTCTAGTCCAGGCGCTGCAACCGTGCTCCACTGAAGAGGATCCGTTTCCTTGGCATAAGACAGCACTGTGGTTTTGCTAGGCCCGATTATAAATATAGCCTTGCTCTTACTGGACACTAGAATTTTCTTTACTCCACACTCTGTGCTTTGGGTGATGTTGAGTATGCTTTCTGCATTCTGCACGCCTGGAAGAGCGTCTTTGCTGAACTCCTGCACAGTGCCCGTGCTTAAGCAGTACGTCCATATGTGTTTTGTCTCTAGACAGTATATGGAAAGGTACTCGTCATACCCGCCTGAAATCACATACCTGCTGGACACAAGTGCCGTGGCGAGCAAAGGCTTTGAATGAACCATGATGAACTCCTCAATCATGTGCGGTGCTTGTTTTCTGGTGATGCGTATTTTACTGTCTTTATCTACTGTGATGATGTGCTCTTCTGTTACGCACATGTCTGTTACCATTGAGATGGACCCGAAAAGAAACTTTGAAGGCACGTCTTGTGCAGACAGCATCTCGTATACAGACCCCAGCCTGTCGGATGCATACAGAACAGACCCTTCGTTTTCTTTGCACATGGTTGAGACCACTCTTGGTGTTTTCCCCGCCAGCTCCATCTCTTTGTTCTGTTTCTTGTATATGCACTTATCTTCCGTTGCAACGTACTCTCCACAAAGAAGCACGCCTGCTGCGTTTAGATCTATTTCTTTCTGTGCTCCGTTCCATTCGCACAGCACAGCTCCTCTTTTGTTGAGCACAATGATTTCTTGGTCTGGTGTAGTTGTGATTGTACTGGGCATCTCTACTATGATGCAGCTACAAAAAAAAGAAATTTAACCCATTTAGTGCCAGTGCTGCTCTGATTCTGGCTCATTTTAAGCTTCTTCTAAATAAAAAGCACCGCACACAAATCAAAGCACATCCCCTCTACTCTGTCCACTTGCCCTCTAATCGTGCCAAACACTCCCTATTTACCAATCTATCAACTCCACATTATGTTTATTTAACCTGTATTACCAGTATCTGTATTGTCAACGGGGTTGTCAACAGTATTGTGAACAGTATTGCTAGTAACTGTATTGTCAACAGTATTACCAGTATCTGTATTGTCAACAGTGTTGCTAGTAACATTATTGTTGGTGAGTTATTGTTGGTGAGTTATTGCTAGTGAGTTTATTGACAACGGGATTGCTAGTAACTGTACTACTCGTTTGGAGTGCTGAGTAGAGCACAAAGGTCTGCTAGTAGAGCACAGAGGTCTGCTGAGTGTGTGCTGCAAGATAGGGAATAATAAAAGACGTTAGTATTCAGGTGCCGGTGTGTGATATGCTCGGCTATGTGTAGTTCAGACTTTCTGGGGCAATGAGTGAGCTTGCTGTGTCTTCTGTTTTTGTATCGTCGTCTTCAAAGAGGGCTGCAGGACTAGACCTTCCGTAGAGCCTTGCATATACTCTGTATGCACTCTCCAACTTATGCGTCAGAATTCTGTTCTGGGCCTTGAGCGTGTCTATAACTTCTTTCCGCTCTCTTCCCATCTCTTCAAGCACTTTCATCTCTTCTTTCTTCTCCACCAGCTCTGCCTCTAGCTGCGTGTTTGTGCTCTCTGTGCGCGCTTTCTCTGTTCTAATCTCTTCCATGTCTTCCAAGAAGGCGTGCTCGGCTTTCTTTTTGGCCTTTATCTCTTCAAAGTTTCTTTTGATGATCTCGTTGGCTTTTGCAAGGTCTTCTTTCAGCAGCGCACACTCCCGCTCTTTCTCTCTTTTCCTGGCCTCTATGTCTTTGACGTGTGCAATCTTCTCCGTGTACTCTCCAAGCTCTTTGGACGCCTGCTCGTACATGCTCTGGTACTTGTGCATGCCTTCTTCCATCCTCCGTGCTTTCTGCTGCAGTGTCTCCAGCACGCCTTCTTTCTCTTGGTGCTCTGACGAGACTTCCTGGTACTTTTTTCTGAGCACGGCTGCTTCTTCTTCTAGGCTCTGCTTCTCTCTCCTGTACATCTTCTCGCTTCTCTCCCGCTCTTCTCTCAGGGCAGCGTTCTCTCTGGTGCTCTGGGCGTTCTGCACTTGCAGCTCCCTTACAACATCTGCTACGTATCTTTTGAACTGCACGTCTCCCATTGTAGACAAAGGAAGCTCTATCTGCACAATGTTTTTGAAGTCTCCCCTTTCTACTATAACGGCTTTTGTGTCTGTTACGGAAAGAGAAAGCTCTTCTCTTTGCACTTTCCCAAGCATTTCTGCCATCTTCCGCACAAACGTGTAATAGTCCACCCGAATGCCCTGCACGTCTTTCATGTGAGAGTACTCGTGCTCTTCTACCTTCGACACAAGAATGTTGAAGATGTCTGCCTGGTCGTGCATCCGCAGCTCAATGGAAGAGTGCTTTCTTTCTAGCTCGCATCTAAACTCTTTTCTCCCGCTGTGCTCTCTTTCAGCTTTGAGTGTTCCGCTAAAAAGAATTTCTCCTTTCATTCTGCAAACAAAGAATTAAACTTAAATTAAATCTGCAATCTTCTTACTCCATCGGGAATCGCTCCATAGCCGTTTCTGATGTGCCACGCCAATACCAGCCGCCACTAGGACAGTGCGTGCGCCCGTGCCAGTACTAGCAGCACTATCAGTAGTAGTACTAGCGGTGCTATCTGTGGTGCTATCAGCAGTTGAGTGGAAGTAGTATGTGGCTGGTGAGTGGCTGGTGTTGACAACAAGAGCAATGCGTCTTCATAAAGGAGAAAAAGAAGAATATTTTTTTGATGAGTGCAGGAAGAGTCGTCCATGTAGATCTTGCACAGAAAGAAGTAGAACTCCAAAGCACCTCAAAACAGAAGAAAAGAAAAACAGCAGACACCTACGACACAAACGACCCTTTTTTTCAGGAAGACGAAGCAGTGGGCCCAGAGCATGCAGAGTGCCAATACGAGAACTTCTACTGCGTGTCTGGAGAAAAGATGCTCAGCATAGTTGAAAAGAAAAGAGAAGAGAAGAAAGAAGAGCACAAAATCAAAAAAGAGAAAAGAGAAAGCACTCGGCAGAAGTTCCTAGAAGAAAAAGAAGAGCTGCTTGCATCTATCAAAGCAGGGGACGTCTCAGAGACGGACTTTGGAGAAAGTGCCCAGAAGCTTGTGGTTCTGGAGATTCTCACAGCCCAGGATGCAAAGCCAGAAACGCTTCTGCAAGCAGCTGAAGAAAGCCTGGCCAAAGACCAGTTTGAGAAGATATCTCCCCTGATCAAGCAGAGTTTTACAAAAGAGTCGGTGGAGCACATCCTAGAAAAAGCCGTTGGAGAAAGCCAGGCACTCCAAGAAGAAATCAAAGAAGAAATAGAGAAAGAGAAGCAAAAGGTGGAAGAGCTAGAAGCAGAAGACCCAACAGATGCCAAGTATGCAAAACTCCAGTTTGACGCGGCTTTCATTGAGAAGCTGTGCCAGTACACAGACAAAGAGTACCTTGTGATTTATTTCAACATGTATCTATCTGGAAAGAAAAGAGTGCTTGAGTACGGCATCAAGAAGAATATTTTCTGCCAGCTCCAGAGCTTCTTTCCTTCCACATATGGCAGTAACGGGTCTCTGGGGAAGAAAATAGCTTCCCACGTTCTGAAAAAAAGAAACAGAAAGCACACAGAGTCTGACAAGTCTGGAGTAGCAGAAGCAGAAGCAGAAGCAGACCCTTCTGATATCTACGAGCGGGAAGCTGCGAGCAGCACAGAGACGGCTTCACAGACACAGACACAAACACTCCACACTCAGGCATCTGCCTCTTCTGGCATGCCTGACCTCTTTCTGGAGACACAGACTCCTCTGGACGAAGAAGAGTCTGCACTCCCGGGAGAGCACTCCAGTCTGTCCCAACCTGACTCTGCCCGGGACCTTCACCTTCCTCCTGGAGCCCGCACAGCTTCAACAACAACAACTCTTTCTTCCACCTCCACCTCCAACACAGAAGAGGAAGAGGAAGACGCGTACCTGAATGAACACACCCTGGAGGAAGCTCTGGAGCACACTCCTCTGGACGACACAAAGAATTAAATACACCTTGCATCTCGTATCTTCCTTCTTCTTTCAGGTGCTTGTGCTCTGCTCTCCAAATCCAGTCGCATGTGAAAGGCTGAAATAAACAGGGCTCCCATAGCTCAGTTGGTAGAGCGCGGCACTTATGGGTGAGTACCTCCTGTGATAAGAGGCTGTAACAAGCTAAGTCATGCCGAGGTCATGGGTTCGACCCCCATTGGGAGCATTTTTAGTTTTGCACTTGGGCGTACATCCACCCGATCTCTGAGCTGTCTGGGCTGTACCGTCTTGATAAGTGCAGAAAGACTGTTTCAAGGTCTTCTTTTGTGCTCTGAAGGGGGTGCTCTGCAATGGCCCGGGCCAGTACCATGAGAAAAGACGCGTCTGCAAGAGTGGCAAACTTGGCGTACTCCCGGATGCTTGCAGGGAGGGAAGAGGGCGTGTACAGCAGCGCCTGGATGACACGGGCGCTTGGAGTCTCTTCCGACACTCTGTCTCCTTTGTAGAACTCCTTCAGGTTTTCTTCGCGGATCAGCCGCAGCACCAGCTCTGTCTCCAGAGCTTCGTTGGTTTCTCCGTATATACTCGCTTGCTTGAGATAAGCCGAGACTCTTTTGTGCACCTGCGGGTTCTTTATGTTGCCTCTGGCACACGAAACAAGCAAGTGCAGCTTGGCCGTTGTGACAAGAAGTCTCTGGCGCTCTGTGTCTGGCATGGCCTGCTCGGGTACTTCCGGCACAGAAAGCGTGCTTGAAAGCGGCGCGTGCTGAAAAACATGTGCCAGCACGGACACGTAGCATTGTGCCACTGATACGGTGTAGTCCAAAGAAGAAAAGGCTTCTGTGCTGGGCAGAGGGCTCAAAGGCGCGGGAGTGCCAAACTGCGCAATGCACTCAAGCGTCTTTTTCATTCCGTCTTTGGTGATGGCTGTGCGAAGCTGCGAAGCGTACGCATACTTCCAGTACTTGCTAAGCATGGAGAAGAACGTCTTGGGGGTGCTCTTGTCTGCCAGCAAGGCGTCTATGCTCTGCACGGCTTCTTCAAACTCTTCCGTTTTGATCTGGAGGTATACAGTAAAGACTTTTCCCGATGCGACTCTGTGCAGATCCGTCTCTCTAGATATCACGTCCTGGACTACTTTGAGGCTGTACCCAGGCTTCTTTTGGTGTGCAAGCGACTCTGCAAGGGCCATGCTGACTTTGTATGTGTACCCCAAAGAGAGAAGCTCTTTGCACCGCATCTCTGCACGCTGCCAGTGCTTGAACTCCCGAAGAAGCTCCAGGCTCAGAGAGAACAGGTGCGTGTCGTGCACAATCACTCTTCCTCGCAGATACTTGTCCAGTATGCCTATGGCTTCTAGCTTGCTCTGCGCAGCGTTGAGATAGAGGGCCAGGTCGCTGACTAGAAAGTAGTTGTCTGGGTTTTCCTGGTACAGGCCTCGCAGCAGAGAGAGAGCCTGTGCAGGACGGCCTGTTTCGTAGTAGTGCACGCCCAGCATGTGCTGCTGGTAAAGGCACTGCGAGTGCACTGGGTGCGGCAGAAGAGAGAGGGGAGGCAGGTGGGGGGCACTTCTTCTCTGGAAGGTTCTTGCAGAGTACTCGCTGGTGTAGGTGTGCTCTGCAATTGAAGAAGGGCTCTCTTCCAGGCACAGGTCTTCTGCCGGGCTGGGCCCACACGCAACGGCTTTGTTCACGTACAACACCAGAAACTTTCCATACGCATACAGCTTGTCAATACGCTCTGCCGCACGGGCATGCACTCTCTGGTCTTCTGTGTCTCTAACGTGCATGCGCAACGCATCCAGAGCTGTGCACGTTTCAGGAAGCAGGCTGTGCGCATACTCTATGCGGTCTTGTGTGATTGCTGTGTGTATGTGTATTAGCTGAACATGTATTTCGTCTATCTTGCACGCGTAGATGTACTCTGTGATGTCTACGCCCACGCCTTCGTCTTTGCCTTCGCATGCACCTGCGCCTTTGTCTGCGCATACGGCAATACTCCACAGCTCCTTGGTGGTATCTAAAAAAGAAGGAGAGTGCTCTTCTAAGCGTGTCCCTCTTATCTCCAAGTGCTTCAGACTTGTCAGTAAAGAGGCGTTGCTGCTGTGCATGCTACTGTTTTCTCGCTCCTGGAAGATATGCCCAATGAAAGAGAAGTGTGCGTGCTTCAGCGCAGGCTCTAGAAACTTTATCAAGGCAGAAGCGCAAGAAATCGGAGTGTGCTTGTCTTTTATCTCCTGCAGAACGTCTTCTCCAGTGTACCCTATGTTTTTGGAGAGGTTCTGGAGAAGCGTTTCTTTGTACATCTCTGCTGTAATGCACTCTTTTTTCAACCGGTACGAAAAGCCCGTCTCTTTTTCAAGGCTCTCGTACATGCTGTAGCACTGGCTTTTTCGCTCTGGAAACCGCAGGGAGATAATGGTTGGAGAAAGCGTGTTGTACATGCACGGCTTGTACTCTTCGAGTGTCCCGAACACTCCGGGAAAGTCAAGATAGTCTGAGAGAAGAAGCTTCAGCGCCAGAGCGCTCTGCTCCAAGGGCCGTCTGTTCTGCCTGCCAAGCTCTAGAAAAGCAGACAGCTCGTTTAGGCTCTCCCAGCGCACGTACACCTTTATGCACAGATAGAAGATGTAGAGATCCCATGCTTTGTCTAGCAAGTACTCTCGTGCAGCTGTAGACTGGGCCAGAAGCTGGTTGCAGTACTTTTCTGTTTTTGTCTGTTTGGAAATAAGGAGGGCGTCTATGCTGTGCTGCACTTCTTTTTGCATCTTGGAGAAAGTGCCCTGCTCTACTAGGTTTTTCAGGCCCGTGCGAAACCCCTTGAGCTGCTGTACAACATACCCCACAAGAATGTCTACTGTGTCTCTTTCTGGAAGAGTAAGCTTGTCTGGGGTGTTTTCTTCCAGATTCAGGTACGTTTCTGCAGCACTTATGTACTTCTCTGTGTCTGTATATCTGTACATCTCTAGAAGGTACAGAATGTATGCTTCTTTTTGAAGCGCCTTTTTCTGTTCTGTGTATATGCCAATGCAAGAGAGAATAACATGCTCTTCTTCCTTTTTGGACGCTTCTGGTCTTTCAAAGTACTGGTTTTCCTGGAAGAACACTTTTCCTAGCCCTAGGGCAATCTCTTTTGCTACTTCTTCTGCGCCTGTGCACGCTTTGGCTTTTTGGTACGAGCTGTGTGCAAGACCGTACTCGTGCAGCTCGGTGTAGCAGTACCCAAGGTATAGCAGTACACGTGCATCGTCTTCTTCTATCTCTAGATACTCTTTGCATTTTCTTTTGGCTTCCACTATGTCTTTGGCTTTTATGGCTTTAGAAATCTCTCTTCTTTGCTCTTTCATAAAATAAATTAAACCTCTCTCTCTTCTTTTTACTATCTTTGTGCTTTTTGGCTTGCAGCTTTAATGGTTTTCCGTGTTGTTCTTTTCTGGAGCTACCACCAGCCACTCCTGCAAAGTCTCTGTTTTGTTTGAAAACGGGCATGCACTCACATTCATGCGTTTGTGTTTATGCTAACTCTTGTGCTTCCATCCTTACCTGCATGCACATTCAACTTCTTTTCTTATTCCATGGCGCTTCTGTCTTCTTTTGAGATATTTCTGCATGGGAGAATCCTGTTTGCTGGCATGGCTCTCTTGAAGCCTTTGGAAAGCCTTGGCAAATAACTACTGATACTATCGTTGTGTAGAAAAGATTTTATTAAAAAACATCAATAAAAGTATAAGCATACGAAAAACCTTTATGCTTCTCTACTGTTTTTCTTGGCATAGTTTTTCTTTATTTTCTAACCTGTTTCTGGCCGTGTCTTTCCAAAAGCTGGGCCAGAGCTTTTAGTCCTTGCCAATTTTCGCATCCAGGGTCAAGGATGTCTTGAAACTGGGAGTTTAGCTTTTCAAAAGATAACAATATAAGAATCGCTTTCTCCCATGTAACTTCGTGCTGGCTGTGAAGTTTTATTGCTTCTCGTGTCCACTTCTGGAGAGATCCGTGTTTTTCCAGTTGTTCTGTGAGGTCGATCAGTCTCCCCTTGTTTATGTCTATTATCAACGTTGCTATTTGCTGATATTGTTCTTCCCACTTTGGCGTGTTCTCTTTTGGCGTGCTAAGGTACTTTGCAATGTATGAGGTCATTAGTCTCTGGAGGATTCTTGCTTTGCGACTAGTTTGCTGTCCCAAACCGATTTGGATGGCTCCTAGTTTTATCTCAGTCGACAGTATTTCCCACGTTATTCTTCTGAATATCAATTCTAAGCTGGTAGCCAGCTCTTGCTCAGTTGTATCTAGTCTGAGCGTAGAGAACGCCTTTTCTATTTGGCTCTCTTCTGCTCTTGCATCTTCATTACTGAAGCTAGATCTAGATTCCTCCGATTCTACCTCTTTTTCCTCTCTTGTTCGTGACATTTGCATACTTGGACCTTTGTTGAAATGCGGTTTTCTTATATACTTGCGTGAAGGTCAAAATGATCTCTCTTGTCTTGACACAAACCAATGACGTGTGATCACGTCTGCTGTTGTGTGATCACGTTCGCTGTCGTGTTGTGTAACTATGCCAAAAGGCACTAAACCCAATAAATTGAAACTATGTGTCTGTGCTCTCTAAACTAGAAACACAAAAGCATACTTACTCCCCTACTATACCTCTCATTGCATATCTCGCAAATACATTCCATTTTATACTCCCTTCCACATACTTGAGAAGAACTTTCTTTTATTTGTTTTTTTCCTCTACACGAAAAGTGTACAGCTAGCATATACTTCTATTGAGAATTTGTAACACTTTAAATTTAACTTCTGTTTAAGCATGGCTTTTCTATCTCCACCACAAAAGAGGTTGCGATAAGATATTGGTCGGGGTGTGCCATCAGGCATGCGTTATAGATTGGAGGCATGAAGACACTAGAGCGAGAGGATGAGGAATACTAAGTCTTGTTGGGAGGGAGTGATGGAAGATAGGGAATAAGGAATGAGGAGAGATTGAGGAAATCCCGCATTCACGATCAAGAATCAAGCATCAATGGTTAATGTCAACTCTCAATTCTCAATGATTAATGATCAAGAATACATGTGGAGTAATAAACGAGATCCAAAGAAGGGAATCAAGCTGTTTACACACCAAATATATAAGAAGAGCCGACTTAATAAACCTACAAGTGTAGTCAATGGTATCTCTGAGAAAAGAAAAACAAGCTCTGCAATGCGAAATTGCGAAGACTCTTTGAAGAAGGATGCAGATGTCTGGAAAAGAGCCCACATCGCCTTTTAAATTTTAACCACCAGAAAATGTCCAAAATATGTCCAGGCGCATATCTAAAGTGAAGCAAAATACAACAAGAGCAGGAAATGGGCCATTATAGATCTTTGATACCATAAAATTTGATTTTAGAAAAGTATATAAGCACACTAAAAAGAGTAAAGAAAAGACTTAGTAATGACAAGAAGAATTCAACTACAATTCTTTTGGATGTGGGCTGTGTATATTCTAGCCGTCTACTCTAGCAAGTATGAAGACATTTCCATGGAAGCACTAATAATAGACGAGAAGCCAAGGTCAGACAAGAAACTGCAAAGCAATGAATCGAGCCAAGTTGATGGGCGCAGCTATAACAATAACGAAGTACTAGAAAAAGAAGGCTCAGTTCCACATACACCTTTTTCTTTAGAAAGGCCCACAGGCACTTCTCAGTTGAATACACATTCTTTACTGCAGATGCTTGGAAACAAAGTGATATCTCCAGTCTTAAATAGACAGCTAACTTTGCTACCAACTATTAAAGCCAGAATAAGCGCCAGACCTAGCATACAACCTAGCATACAACCTAGCATAGTACCTAGCATTGGCATAAGCGCTAGACCTAGCATAAGTTGTAGCCCTACCAGTAGCCCTACTATTAGCGCTAGCACTAATACTAACCGAATGGACATTGCCAATGATGGTATCACTAGTACTACTAACGACACTAAGAATGAACCAGGTATACTAGACACAGAAAGAAGTTTGAATTTGAAAAGGGGTAGTGAAGAGATAAACATAAACAGTGAGATATGCAAGAGAAAAAAGATACAAGCAAGCCAGTCAAAAGACAAACAGAACAAAGAAGAGCAAAACAGTCTAATGGAAACATTTCGGATTCTATTCACAGAAGAAAGCTTCAATATAATTAGTGAAGACACCTTTTTCAATTTTGCAGACAGGCTGGCAATATTTTTATTAGACAAACAGCACTCTAGCACTATTGTAGAAAGATGCATAGCATCAGAGAAATGGGTAGGAAGCAAAGTGTTTTGGAGAGTCTTGATCCTGGTTTTAGACAGGCTTTCTCTAAAAACCTCTGTGCATAGCGTAACAAACACGCAGAAAAGCCTTTGCATTGCTCAAAAGATTCTTTCTTCTGATAGAATGGTACCACACAACACAGCAGCAGTCCACGCCAAGCATACTCTAAAAGAAGCAGTGGAAAACAGCTGGAAGGCCGACCATATAGTGTTTAATGAGTGGATATGGGGTATAGGGTACCAAGGTGGCACAGATGTCTACCTTATGCTTGGGTGGCTTTTATACCACGTAGGGGTTACGTCTATTTCAATAACATATGTGCACCAGATAGACCAGAGCGGCAAAGAAATAAAGGCTCACATGAGAAAGCTTACAAAGAATTACAACGGAAAAGAAGTGAAGATAGTGTCTCTAAATTTGTGTTTTGAATGGAAGATGCACAGAGAAGTGACAGATGTTCTGAAAAAGCACCCCTGCCTTACCGATCTGAAACTAAGCATTATAATAGACAACTCACTCTATGGTCTCAACAACACAATGGAGCTGAAGTATATGTTTTCCAAGTGCCGGCAATTAAAGAAGCTGTGCATTACAGGCGGGTATATCTCTTTTACAGCCATTGAAACAGTTGTTACATGCCTTTCGAACATTGAAGAGCTTGAATACAACTTGGTCTTTCAGAATAAAGACGCAGCCGCACTAGCCAACTTGTCCCAGGGGGAGCTAATGCCATCCTACACTCTTGAAACTCTAAGAATAGGCCGAATTTGCGCATACGACACTGCTTACATGGGGATTCTTACAGAGTTTTTCCCCAACATAACGTCTTTAGAGCTTATGTCGCCCGTGGTCGACCAGTCTGCACTGATGCGCATAGCAGAGTTTGTGTTCCTTAAGCATTTGAAGCTCAGTCGGTTCATCATGGCAAACAGCGTTTTTCTGTTTCTGGTGCAAAGCCTTCCGTATATTGAATTCCTCAGCGCTTCCATCCAGTACCTGCACGAGAGCATTTCGCCACCCCTTCTAGCATGCCCCAGATTGAAATATCTAGCGCTAAGAGGGGTCTACAGTCCAGGGTTTATCACGTCTCTTTTGCAGTTTCCTCTACTAAACACTTTGAAAATTGTAGACATTAAAAGCAGCACTGGCTTGGAGAGCGTCTTTCTTTCCAAAGAAGAAATGGAAGCTATACACCACGCACAATTAAACCACGGGTGTATAATCCAAATACCATACAAAACAGGCTGCCGAAACCAAGCCGTCTGAGAGTGCAGGTGTGCTATTAAATATCTTGTTTGGAGGGATAGTCTTTTCTACAAGAGCACACACCAATCCGAGTTTTCTTGTGATATGTATCTCCCAATTTACTTCCACTAGCATGGTGGCAGCAGACATGCAGTGTTTCTAGCTTTATAAAGGACACAGTAGATTGTAATAGGCTTTGGCTGTCATAGCCTATGAGCTATAGCTTAGAAACAACAGACATAAAGAGTATTGAACTAAAACGCGGCCTTTGTGGTCTTAAGACATAGTATATAGTATAGCAGGACAGCTGTTTAAATCGCGATCAAAGCCGAGTAAATGACAACTTCCCGAACAAACCAACAAGCATATAGACATTCGTTTCTTTAGCAGCACAGAGGCACAGTATAGCAACCAGCACAAGTGTGCACACGCCAAGCTTGGTCTCTGGCTAATTTCAAAACATTTTAAACCAAATGGGACATGCATAGAAAATGACACTTAGAAGTTTTATATGCCGGAGCCATATATCAAGTGATATCAAGTGGCGTGTGATTAGAAAATGCAGAGCTATCAACAGATAAAGTATTTAAAAAGTTTTTGCAGAGCATATCTAAACCAAATGTCCACTACATATCCAATTAAAAGCACTGCGTATATGCCATCGCAGGCTCTTTTAACACTTTTCTATATCGGGCTGCTATATGTAACAAGCACACATGGCAGCATTTCCAACCCCGATGTGGCAGCAGTAAAGGAGCAGGCAAAGCCAACTGTAGAAAAGCTAGAAACGGCAGAAACTCTTTATTGCCTAGAAAAATTCGGTTCTTCAAACGGTTTGATTACCGACAATACGAAGGAAGAAGAGGCAGGCTCTAAAACTTGGTCTTCAGACAGAAAGCACTGTTCTGCAGCAGAACGTGCGGAGATGGAGACAGAGCAGCAGAGGCGCCCTTCTCTAAACACCATCACAAAGCCGCACACAAAAAGAACAAGAATACTCTACGAAATAACGGAAACAGAAGAGAAGAGAGCAAAGATAGAAGAAGACGAAAACGAATGCATAACAGTGGTCAATCTAGACCGCCTGTTCAAATCTCTTTTTTACCGTCCAGAGGCGCTAAGAATGACGGAAGGTCTTCAAGAGTTGGTTATTCGCCTTGTTGCATACCAGCTTTTGGAAAACCCAAACTTCATCGATATATTTATAGACATGTGCAAAGAGTTAGAAGACCATATTGGCAGCCCCATCTTCTGGAAAGTGCTCATAGTGTTTGCAGACAGGCTAGATGTAGAGATAGACACGGATTATTTCGAGGATGACCAGGAAAAAACACTATATCTAAACAAGAAAAACGGCATAGGGCAAGAGAAAAGCCTGTCTGAATATCTCTGGACAGAAGACTTGAATAAGAGAGTTGCCAAGTGCGCAGGCGCAAAGAGCGTAGTTATACTGTGCAACCTAAGCACCATAGAAAGAGACGTCGCCAGGAATGAAATCCACGCGCTTAAATGGCTTTTGGACAGCGCAGGGATCGTATATCTTTCAGTAACACAGAAAGAAACAAGCGTGGACGGCATGAAATACTTAAGACATCTGTTGGGGATGCTTATCAAGGAAGACAACGGAAGAGAGCTCATGCTGGTCTCTCTGGTCTTTCATTTTAAATGGAGAAGCTACAAGATGGTTCTAGACATTCTGAATGACTACTACCTAGATCTTCTTCATCTGGAGATACACGTTCAAGAGCACAAAAAAGAGATTGTTATAAACGACGAGGTGCTGGAAGACATACTTGAAACATGCTCAGAGTTAGAACATCTTGTGCTGTCTGGAGTGTGCTATTCTTTCAACACTATAAAAAGAGCCTTAGACGCACTTCCTGGAATCACGAACTTAACATGCACGCCGTTTTTCCAAGACGAGGGCCCAGATGCCGACCAGAACACAGATCTAAACAAAGAAGCAGACCGTGAAGACACGATGGATCTGGTGTTCTCAAGCCTGACAACTCTAAAGATAACCAAAGCATATAAGTACACCAGTAAGACCATAAAAAAGCTTGTAAAGGCTTTCCCTAATGTTACCCACCTCGAGATCATTCCAAAGACTCTTACCAGCTCATTGGTGCAGAGCATTTCCAGCTTCCAACATCTCCAGTCTCTAGTCATTAACAGATTTATCCTGGACTCTTCCATTGCTTTGCAGCTGGTAGAGCATCTTCCCTTTCTTAAGCATCTTTCTATTAGCGCCATCTCCCTGAGCGGAGAGGACGGCCAGGCGTTCTCCAAGTTCCATAACATAGAGACCCTAGTCTTACGAGGAGCCTACAGCTCTGACTTTCTCCTGGGACTTTTGAATCCTCCTTTGGTGGGCTCTCTAAGAAAACTCAGCATTGGACAATGTGTAAAAACAAGCACAAAATATACGTACAGTACTAGCTTAAACGTTATAGATAGAGCAAGGGCAGTATTCAGCAATATCATACAGATCCAATAGTTAAGCACTCTACCTCAATAAAGCATACTAAACAAGACACTTCAAAAAAGCACTTAGTGTGCGCATTTCTTTAGTGTACTCCACAGTCTTCTTAGCCCTACAAACAAGCCCACACGGTACTACTGCTGTGGCATGTAGAGTATGGGGTGTGATATATCGGACATAGAGCATCTGCCTAGTGTTCAGCACGGCGAGCTGCTGTTACCTTTTCTTTTCTTTTCTTTTGAACAAGAGGCATGGAAGAGTGCTGACAGTGACCAAAGACTTGTTTATTTAGATAGCGCCTGTTTTTGTTTTTCAGAGATAAAGGCTCCGGCTGTGGTCTTCCTCAGTGCTGCTGTCTGCATAGCTGCTTGAGTCGTCTTCTGCTGGGTGCAAGCTTCTATAATATTCATTGTCATTAGCCATTTTATCTGACAGAGCAGATTCAGACCCTAGATCTATTTCTTCACTGAAAAGGGGCTTAACATCCGAGTTGGTAGAAATAGCTGGTGTTTTTGCCAAAACAAGTATAGTAGCACAAAGCCCAAAGAGACAAAAGTGTTTAAAAGAGTGCATGGGAATAATTTTTTCAAGCATTACATATTTACAAGAATATGTTTTGAAGCTTGAAAGTTAAGCAGTAATAGAGACGGAAAGATTCTCACCATTACATTGCCCAGTATGGCAGAGAGGCCGGAAGGAGTTGTAGAGATAAACTCCAAGGTGTAACACCAACACTAAGACTGCTGCTAGTAACATTTGAACACTGCCCTAGTAATAGCACGAGCACCAACAATAACGGAAAGACTATTTAGCACTTAGACGTGTTTGGGTGCAAGTTCTTTGGATACGTGGTACTTAGTGAAGTGGCGAAACCCAATCCAGAACAAAGGTGCCACTCTCCACGCCAGGTAGTCTGAAAGGGATGTGATGTTGGTAGATTGCATGAATAATTGGGTGATTGTATCTGACACAATAATGGATCTGTAGGGAAGCATGTTGAGCAAAGTGTCTGCTCTATTCTCACAGCTAGAGGAGGGGCCACGAGACTGTCCTTCAATTACTTTTGTTATGTGCGGCTTGATCTTGTCTTCTTTTTCCAGGCCAGGACTGTTTATAGTAGAAACATAGTATATAGCAAGGCTTAGACCCCGAAGAGAAGCCTCGTCCTTCACAGACTCGTAGAAAGAGGACAGAGACGCCTTGGAAGGGGCGTATGCTCCATACCCAGTGAAAGAGTGCAGGCCAAGAGTTGAAGAAACAAACACCAGCTTTTTAGGCCCAACAGGCTTCATGTTCATGTGGCGGTAGAAGTGCAAGAACACCCGCACAGTGCCGTAGAAGTTTGTCTCCATGCATGCGTGTATTTTCTCTACAGTTATGTCTTCAGCCAAGCTGGGAATGGAAAACCCTGCACAGCAGAAGATAAAGTCATAATCCAGAGGGATCTTCTTCACAGAGGCGTCCTGTGTCACATCGATCTGAAGTGTCCCAAACCCATTTTTCTTCTTAAGTGTTTGAAGTATCTTTTTATCTCTGGAAGTAATCGTAACAGAAGCGCCTCTTCTCTGCAGGCTGTGTGCCAGGGAAAGACCCAGCCCGCTGCTTCCTCCAATCACCAGCGCGTGCTTTCCAAAATATACATTGTTTTTTGGAGAGAAACACAACCGCCATAAAAGCAAAAGCCCTCCTCCTGCAAGTAAGGCTGCGCCTATGCCTAGTGCTGCTGTAAACATACGCCATAACAAAGCCCTTGTTTATATAGGAACAAGAAGGGCAAACAGAGCATGGAAGCACAGAAGATGCACAGCACTTTTGCAGATGGAAAAGTACAGCGCAGGATCTACAACAAATCTTTTCCTTTTCGGGCAAGGCTGGTTTTGCTTGTGGAGTTTTTTGAAAGACTTGCATACCACAGCATCAAAAGCACGCTATTTATCTATCTGATAGCGTGCTTTGGGTACTCTAGAGAAAGAAGCGTGTCTTATGTGCACGGGTTTATCTTTCTCTCGTACCTTTCTACAGTGCTCGGGGGAATGGTAGCAGACAAAGGGCTGGGCAAACTGTTTACCGTGTGTTTGTTTTTCTGCGCGTACCTGGCAGGCGCGCTGCTTCTTTTTGGCTCAGCTGTGATTCAAAGCACGCTTCTTCTCAAAACCGGTCTGCTGCTTGTGTCTGTTAGCGCAGGGTGCATCAAGCCTGCGGTGTCTTCGCTGGGAGGAGAGCAGTTCGACGAGGAAGACAAAAGAGGTATTTCTTTGTTCTTCACAGCGTTCTACTTTTCCGTAAATCTAGGAAGTGGAATAGCGATCTTTAGCATGCCAGCTGCTATAGGAAGAAAGTGTTTTGGAGAAAACACCTGCTACTCTTTCGGGTATTCTCTGTCCTTCTGCGCCCTTCTGCTTTCTCTTCTGATATTTCTGAGTATTCTAGGCGTAACGCTTATCACAGCATACAAAGAGAAAAGAGCAGTTGGGGGTGCTGGCAGTGTTGATATTGGTGGTGTTGGCAGTGTTGATATTGGAAGTGTTGGCAGTGTTGATATTGGGGGTAGTACTAGAGATAGTGTTGGTAGTGTTGGTGGTGCTGGTGGTGTTAATATTGGTGGTGGAGTAGTAGATGGGGTCTACGCCAAGTCTTCCTTGGCACGGCATCTTAGTACCACTGATAGACAAACTCTTTCCTCTCTTGCAGAGGCCGTGAGAAAGCTTCTGCCGCTCTCTGTGGGGTGGATGCTTTACGATCAGCAAAGCTCTACGTGGGTAGACCAGGCAAGAAAGATGGACCCAAAGTGCTTTCTTCTGGGATACTCAGTCACTCTGTCTCCCACACAAATGCAAGTGCTAAACTCTGCTGCTCTTGTTCTTCTGCTTCCTTTCTTCAACAGAGCAAGCACCAAAGCTCTTCTAGCCCTCTCTCTTCCTAGATCTCCCCAGCACAAGCTTGTCTACGGAATGGTCTTTTTTGCAGCAGCTTTCTTTTGCGCGTGTCTTCTCGACATTGCTCTTCTGATCTGCCCCCGCATTTCTGTCCTGTGCCAGGCCCCTCAGATTCTTCTTCTAACAGTTGGAGAAGCCTTTATTGGAACAACGGGCCTCTCTGTGGCATACACACTCGCCCCTTCTAACTGCAAGACTCTGATGCTTTCTTTCTGGTACCTCAACATGGCGCTTGGAAACCTTCTGATGATTGGGCTCTCACAACTCTTCCATGCACTTTCTGTTTCTTTCTGGGCACAGTCTTGCTTTTATTTTGGAAGTGCTCTTGCAACGGTTTTTTTTATGCAGCACAGTATGCACAAAGAATAAAGCAGCTGGAAGAAAAGCCTTTTTCTTTTTTATTTTTTAGTCCCAGTCATGTCACTACGGTTTACAGAGAGCGCACAAATGCAAGACATCATTCGAATGTTCAACACGAATGTAGACGGAAGAGCAAAAGTTATCAAGGCTCTGACAGGAATCAAAGGACTTGGGTTCAGAATAGCCACGCTTATATGCAAAAAAGCAGAGATAGACACAGATCTAAGAGCAGGGCAGGTGGAAGAAGAGAAGCTCAGCAAGATTGCAGAGATTCTTGAAGACCCTCTGAAGTACGGCATTCCCGTGTGGTTCCTCAACAGACAAAGAGACCCCATTACAGGCAAGTCCACACAGAACATTTCCACAAAAGTAGAAGCCGACTTCAGACTCTATCTGGAGAGAGCCAAGAAGATCAAGTATATCAAAGGTCTCCGAGTAGCTGCCGGTCTCAAAGCCAACGGGCAGAGAACATGCGCCAACGGAAGAGGAGGCAAAACCATTGGTGTGTCTAGAAAGAAGTAAGAAATAAACTATTCGTTTGGTATTTGAGCTGTGCTGTGTGCGCCAGGAGATAGTGACGTGCTTGTGTGGGAGAGAGTGTTTGTGTGTGCGTCTGGGCAGATGTGGATGCTTGTGCTTGTTTTTATGCGTGCGCGGGTGCTGCTGGAAGAAGAAGTATCTGAAGAGGAGTCTTCAAGACCTTCCAAAACATGCTCGTGTTTAAGAGTCATCCCCTTTTGGATATCAGACACGCACAAAAGGTACAAAACATCCAGCATAACAAGAAGTGCCCACACCAGAAGGTACCTGAACAGGCGCAGGTGGGACAAGCACAGCATGTCTACCACAGAGCACGTGCAGGACAAGCAAAGGAAGAAAAAGAAGTACTTGATGTACACCAGCTCTATGGAAAGAGTCGGCTCTCTGTACCGGTGTGCTTCAATAAGCATGCTTCCAATCATGCTTGCGTAGATAAGAATGCCTCCATAGAGAAGGGTGTGCATGCTTAGAACAGCCCCGCAGGGAAGAGAGCCTTTGTGCAGTATAGTGGAGGAGAGGAAAGCCGACGCTCCAAAGCTGAGAAGCGGGCAAACAGAAAGAATCAAAAGAGAAAGAAGCCGCAGCATGCCGCCGTATCTAAAAACGAACTCCAAACAAACCAATTAATATTAATATACGCTTTATACTCTGCAGACAGGCTAGCACACGCAGTTTATTTAAACATGCTATGAGTTTGGCAGTGTGTCTAGAATGTGTTTAGATACAAGACCTTCTGGAACAATCTCGTACCTGTAAGGGAGAAGTTCTTTGTATGTGTTCTTAATAGTCACGTCTGTTACGTTGGTCACTATCTGGATGTCTTTTTGGACTTTTTTCTGATTAGGGAACAGGTATGTAATGAGATAGATGATAGCAGCTGCTATTGAGTCTGGAGACTTCCCTGCGATGCACCCAAGGGCTTGTGCACGCTTGCTGATGGTCAGAGCAATCTTCTGTATCTCTATGCTCAGTGTTAGGTCGGAGCAGAAACGGGCAACAATGTCTTCCGTCGAGACAACGGCCATTTTTTCTATGTATGGGAAAATAGCTTTGTAGCACCGGCCTATTTCCTTCTTGGGAACCGTGGTAAGAATGCTGACTTCTTTGAACGTTCGGACAAACCCAGCCTGCCTGCACGCAATGTAGATGCACGCTGCAGCCACTCCGTCAAGGTTTTTTCCTTTTAGGACTTTCTTTTCTTCTACAGTTTTGAACACGTACTTCGCTGCATCGGAGATGGTTTTAGAAAGATTTTTCCTTTCGCAGAACGCAGTGATAAGGTTCAGCCCGTTGATAAGCGCTCTTTCAGGCCCGCGCAAGCTGCTCTTCATTTGTGTTTTCGCGAGGTTGTACGAAGCTATGCTTCCTCCTGTGGAAATAAGAGTGTCGAGCTGCTCTGAGTTGAGGAAAGGATTGTTCGGCCCTCCCACTCGGCTTGGATTCTCTGCCGAGTCGCTAAACGTCCGCCACTCTCCCCTCTCGTCTATAATCCGCCCCCCTATGGTACACCCGCACTGGCCGCATACGTTGTACCCATTTTTGTAGTCTTCTATGATGTTTTCTTCTTCTTTGCAATCGGGGCACTTCTGCTTTTCTATTCTCTTCGTATGCATTGCGCTTTTGCCAAATATTTTAAACAAAGAACTTCTTATGCAAAGATTTTAAAATAGACTGATTCTGTTTTAACTTTTGTTTTTGCAGAGATAAGATTTCAAACTGTTTCATTTTCTCTTTATAGACAAAGAAGTACTTTTGGATCTATGCAAAAAACATGTCTCTTTCTTTTCTTTTCTCTGGCATGGGGTTACTACACAGAGACCGACGTAGGCTTTCTTCTTATACCCAGGAACAACAGCGAGACAACTCCAGTTGCGCTGACAGTGTACGGCAAAGACATTTCGTTTAGCAAAGTGAAAACGAAGCACAAGAGCGCACAGGTGTTCATCCAGGAGAGCATTGAAGGGGGAAAGATCTGTCTCAAGTACTCTCCCAACAGGTGCCTCAAGCTTTCCTCCAGCATGTTCCACAAAGACGTGTCTTTTTTCAAAAAGCAGGTGCAGTGCAAGCGCTCTGTTAAAAAGTCTCGGATAAACGTGCACGTAACGCTGTATCCTAAAACAGTTATGCTCAACCTGGAAAACTGCTCTCGCATTTGTTTATTCCACCACAACTACTCTGAGTCTCCTAAAAGCACGAATTTTGCCCCTATCTTGGACTACTGCAAGCCTGGGAACCTGAACAACATGTACAGAACCGTGCCGGAGAACAAGCTTGTGGAGTACATAGCCGACCTAGAGGTAGAGTCAGAGATGGCCAAAGCACCCAGCAACACAGACTATTCTTCCCCAGGAGCAGGAGCCTCTCTTGGCGCAGACTCTTTATACACCTCGAGCCCGAGGTCTTACCCCACACAGGGGTTCTTCCCAAGACAGAACCCCATTCAGAGCATCAACCAGTATGCTAGATAAACAGCCCACGCATACCCAGCATATAAACATCCATACCAAATAAACAATGCGTAAAGATCTTGTCATCCGAAGAAGCATAATTGGGATTCTCTCTATCTGGCTTATCCTCACGGGGTACAAAGTGCTTAGAAAAAGAGCAGCTGCCAGTCTTGTTCCGCCAAGCAAGTACTACACAATGCCTCCTACGAAAGAAGAAAGAAAGCAAGAGCTGGGCAGATCAACCTGGACTCTTCTTCACACGTATGCAGCCAAGTACCCCGCGCATCCAACCAGAGAAGAGCAGAGCCACGCAATTAAACTGATCGATCTTCTCACAAAGATGTACCCGTGCGAAGAGTGCAGAGGACACTTCAAGCAGCTTGTAGAAGGGTTCCCCCCACAAGTGTCCACCCAGGAAGAGTTTAGCAACTGGATGTGCAGTGCCCATAACATTGTGAACAAAAGACTAGGCAAGCCCGTCTTTGACTGTGCACGACTAGACAGCAGATGGGACTGCGGGTGCAAGTAAATCTTCTCTTTTCACTTATTTATCTTGTGCCATACTTAGGAGGAATGTCTGCGAGTGGGGAAAGGGTAGGAGTGTCTGCAAGTGGTAGTTATGCAGACTGAAAGAAAGATCTATGCTACATAAACCTCTCTACTACTCCTACAATCCTACTACTACCCTTCTACTACCCCTCTACTACCCCCTATTGCCCCTCCCCTACTACTTCCCCTCTTACTTGGGATGGATAACTGAAATTATTTTTCTGTCTTTCTTGAGCTAAGCACTTATTTTTATTTTTTCATCCCCCAGTAGCTAATGGAAGAACGAAAGAAACTCAGTAAACAAAGAGGATACGTAAAACTCAGAAAGCTGGCATCTCAGTTCTTTGACTGTGGTAAAGGAAAGGTATGGATAGACCCAGAGTACAAAATAGGTCCAGACGACAGAATCACTGACGAGAAGGTTAAGGAGCTGATAGACACCTCAGTGGTGATTCAGAGGCCCACTATTGGAGCATCTCGTGGAAGAACAAGACAGTTCAGAAGAGAGAAGGCACTTGGAAGACACTGTGGTATGGGGCGCAGAAGAGGAACGAGAAACGCCAGGTTCCCAGACAAGAAGATTTGGATGCTCCGAATCCGTGCACAGAGAAAAGAGCTGAAAGAGCTGAGAGCCAAAGGAGAGATTGACAAGACCTTCCACAGAGTGCTCTACCTCAAAGCCAAGGGAGGATACTTTAAGAGCAGAAGACTTCTTTTCGAGTACATTGCAAAGGAAGACCTCAGAAAGAAGAAGGAAGAAATGGCCATGGCTCAAATGAAAATGGCAGCAGCAGCATAATAAAGCATATCTCAGGCAGTTTCTTCTTTTTAGACGAGTGTGTAGTGCAGGGAGGAATACTAACTGAACATCAACTCTAGTATTAACTGAATACCAACCAAATACTAACTCTAGTATTAACTGAACACCAACTGAATACCAACTCTAGTATTAACTGAACACCAACTCTAACACCAACTCTGTGGTATTGGCTGGGTGGTAGTGCAGAGAATGTGTATTTCTACTGGGGGTGCTGTAAGCTTAAAAAGAAGCTTCAGTAAAAATTTGCGATGAGTGCTGGTTCATACAACGACGAACTTGGGGCTCTGTTTGAAGAGTACAACCAAGAGCAAAACTGCTCAGAGGAAGACTCTTTGGACGAGTACGATAACGGCACTGCTACAGACGAAGAAGAAATGGAAGACGAGCTTATGCGTCTAGAAGAGCTAAACCAAGAAAAGACAGAGAAAAAAGAGGCGCCGAAAGAAACACCCCGCGAGCTTATCTGGCTGCTAAGCGCTCTGCATAGAGAAGGCACGAAAGGCTTTGTGCACCCAGAAGAGCACGTGTTTCTTTCTCCTTTTATGGAGGGCCTAGACAGCGCATGGGCTGAGATCAAAGAAGAGACAAGTGCAGTGCTGAAGCAAGCAGAGGAAGAAGTGAAGGGTCCGTTATATAAAAAACTGAACAAGCAAAAACCAATCAAGCAAAGAGTGAAGCAGGCAGTAGCAGAGAAAACAAAAAAAATGGCAGAGGGATACGAAGACATTCTGTTTGTGCAGAACCTGACAAAAGACTTTGGGTACAAAACAGGCATTAGAATACACACAAAGAAGAGCCCAAAAGAGAAGTCGCAGAAAAAAGAAAAGAATCCTCTGTACGAAGCAATGAAAGGCTTCTACACTCCGGCACAGGGCCCAGCCTGGGAGGACGAGAAGATAACAGAGTTTGTGGCATGTGTGTTTTCAGGATAGGTATAAATTAAAAGATGTTTTGGCTGTGAATGAAAAAAAAGATCTGGGCAAGTATTCTAAGCTGCGACCTTCTGTGCATAGATAAAGAAATAGAACGGCTGAAAAGCCTGGGGATTGAAGCGCTGCACATTGACATTATGGACGGGGCGCTAGTGCCAAAAGTGTTTTTAGGGGAAGACTTTGTCCAGAAGATTGTGGAAAAGTTTCCAGAGCTTGAAATAGAGTGCCATCTTATGGTGTGCAACCCTTTGAATGCTTTTAAGAACATGAACCTGGACGCAATCAACCGGGTGATCGTGCACAACAGCTTGTACATGCAAGATGTTGGCGCATATCTTCAGACACACAAGTGTGCACTTGGAGTTGCAATTGCTCCGCATGATGACCCCGAGGCTGTATTTATTCCGGCAAAGACAGATAAGATTCTGACTATGGGAGTTATGCCAGGCTTTGGAGGGCAGCGCCTTCTTCCAGACACGCATATCCGGCTTGCGCAAGCCAGGAAGCGATGGCCGCAGTGCGTGCATGGAGTTGACGGGGGAGTAAATGCGGGCACAATCAAAGGAGTGCTAGAAGCAGACGAGTTTGTGCTGGGATCTTGCCTGTTTCAGAACGATGCACAGACAGAGCTTGACACTATCACAGAGATATGCAAGGAAGAAAACTGATGTCACTACCCAATACCAACCAAATATGAGATATTAGATATGAAGGTGATGTGATGTGAAGTAATATGTGAGATAGGAGATAGGAGATAGGGGATAAGGGATAGGAAATATAATAGAATAAGCCTTTCAAATAAAAAACAACTGATAGTAGCACTATGACCAATACCAACACTATCCCATTGGTATTACTGATACCAACACTATCCCATTGGTATTACTGATAATGGTAGATATATTTGTGTAGAGATGCCCAGCAAAAATTTTCGCAAATGGGCATCAGAGGGGTATGGAAGCTTCTTTCTGGCAGAGAAATAGAATACGAAGAGCTGGAGCACAAAACACTCTGTGTAGATGGGAACCTTGTGTTTTTCGGGTGTCTTGGAAGCGAGAGCACTCGCTTTGTAACAGAATATGCTTTGCAGGTGGTGGGAAAGCTTCTTTCTCTTGGAGTTGATCCAATTATTGTGTTTGATGGAAGAAGACCGGGGTTTAAAAGACAGCACAGGATAGAGAGTGGGGAGGGCCTAAAAGACAGCATGTGTGCTCCAGAGCCCTTTGTGCACGAAGAGCCCGAAGAGTGGCCAGAGCCTTTCCCGCATCGAGAAGGCTGGGCCAGGATAAAAGACCTGTACCAAACTCAGGTGCCAAAAGAGAAGCTTAGAGACCTAAGCATGGAAGCTTTCTCAGAGATGCAGATCAACAGAATAGTAGAGAGACACAAGTTGTTTGCGCTGTCAAAGCACAGAATGCATGGAGACACGTCTCTTGAGTATGAACTGACAAGAAAGCAGAGCAAGTGGAAAGCATGCCAAGAGAGTCCTTCAGAAGCCGAGTACCACAAAACAGAAGATGAAATAAGCGCGCTAACGGACTTGCTCCTAGGAATACCAGGAGGCACAAAAGACACACACGGCACTTTCTTTCCAAAAAAGGCCAACTCCTCAGCATCAACCCCAGCATCAACCCCAGCATCAACCTCAGCATCAACCTCAGCATCAACTCTACAAACCAAACAGAGCTCTTCTCTGGCATCTCAAAAACAAACCGTTGTTCTTTCTTGTACAGAGGAAAAAACAGAGTATCAACGAGAGAAAGAGCGCTATGCTCTGGACAAAGCAGAGAGCTTGCTCAACACAGAAGGAACGGCAAAGCACAGTCTTTCGCTGTCTCTCAAGATAATCCTAGACGTGCTAGATATGCTGTGTCTCAAGTATGTGCTCTCTCCAGCAGAGTCAGATAGTGTGTATGCGAGCCTGGAGGAAGCTTTGGACACAGACGGAGTTATCACCGAAGACAGCGATATTCTTCTCTTCAGCACCAAGACAGTGTACAGGCACCTTTTCAAGCACACTAAAAGGCCCCAGGCGTATTCGTGTGGAAGCGCCAATGCTTCTGTGCCATACACATGGACAGAGCTGCTTCTTTTCGCCTGGATGCTTGGGTCAGACTACTCAGCAGGCATCAGAGGGATAGGCCTGCAAAAGTCCACAAAGCTTGTTCTTCTGTACAGGTCCCTGCTCAAAGACAAGCACTTATCCGACATGAAAGAAGACAAGCACGTCGATACCGAGTGCCTGCTCAAAGCTTTTTCTGAGGTGATGCCCGAAGCGGATATATCTGTGTATCTCCCAGACTTGTTCAGACTGAAAAGAATATACACAAGCACGCAGTTTAAAGTCCGGGTGGAAAATCTAGAGCCCAGGGCTGTAGACTCTTCTGTGCTCTCCATGTTCCTAGTAAAACGGACTTCCTGGAGAGAAGCAGAAGGAAAAGAGTTTATTAAGCTAGTTGAGAAAGCAGCCCTCTCTAAACAGAATCACCTCAAGACACGCTCTGCTGTGCACTCATCAAGCACATCCAACAGACCCAGCACCACTCCACCACAAAGCCAATCTCCACAGAAAACACCATAATAGCCTGAGTTCAGCACAGTTCAGCACAGTTCAGCACAGTTTAGCTCAGTTCAGTTTAGCACTGGTGTAGAAATAGTTGTTGATTAATGGTTGTTGATTAATGGTTGTTGATTAATGGTTGTTGATTAATGGTTATTGATTAATGGTTGTTGATTGCTGAGTGCTGATTGCTGGTGTTTATTGGGTTCTGAGTGCTAGATGCTGAGTGCTGGGCAATCAGAACAGCTTTTCTTTCTTCCCAAAGAATATTTTGTAGAGAAAGTCTAACTGCTGCGGAGTTTCAATCATCCAGGTTCTTTTTGTTCTGAGGTATATAAATAGCTCTACGAACTTGGACAGCATTTCCTCTTCCCGTATGCACCCGTTTAGAATGGCATCCCGAAAGACGTGATAGAAAATAAACGTGCCTGTTCGTCCCACACCTGCAAGACAGTGCACCACAGCAGGAAAAGGCGCGCTGTCTTCTTTCATAGCTTCTTCAACAGACATCTGGTAGAGTATGTCCAGGGCTCTGATAGTCTCGGATTCAGGAGGTGTTTTGTCTTTCCAGTGCAGACAGTTTACTCTGAAAAGAGACCGCTTCTTTTTCCCCAACTCTCTGTCTTCCTTTTTTGGCACATGGATCTCTATCGTAAAGCATTTGTCCTGCTGCTTCAAAATATCAAGAGGGGCGCGGTACCTTGCATACCCTGCACTTGCAGTGCATTCCCTCGTTTGGAATGCATGCTCTGCAAACTCCACGGGCGTGTACACGTGTGCTTTCACAAAGTGCTCTCTGAGAAAGTCGCTTTCCCAATGGTACCTTTCTCCAATCAGAGAGACCACAACTCTGGTTTGTGTCTGCACAATCAAAGAAGACGTGCTTGTAACTCCCAAATCAGTGGGGTACTCCATGGCAATAAAATCCGTTTTGTTTTCTACCAGAGAAGCATTTACAAGCACAGAAAGCCCGTACATCTGCTGCAGCTTGGGATAGTTGTACGAGTACACGTCGCGGAATCGGAAGTGCTCGGGCTTCTTCTGCCTGGCGTGTGGAAGCTCTACCTTTGTGCACACGCTAAGAAACTTTTTGTGGTCTTTCTGTGCCAAGTCTACAAGCTTGTCTCTAAGAGCCGTGTGTGCTTCTTCTATGTGCCAAGCAGTTTCCATGGGTACAAAAACAGACATAGTATCTGAGCTTGTGTTTATTATCTATGCGCATTGAAGGAAGGGTCTCCCCCAGCACAGAAGTCTCTCCAGACATCGGCCTAGGCTCTGTTCCCACACAGATTCTGAAGAAAGCCGTCCAGAGAGGCCTTGTCTTCAACCTTCTTGTGGTTGCTGAGAAAGGCACGGGAGCCCGGACACTTGTGTCTTCAGTATACAACTTGGACAAGTTCCCGCCCGTAACAACAAAGCACTCTGAGAATCTCACGGAGCACGCGTGCACTCTGCGCTCTGAAAGCGTCTCTCTGCACCTGAATGTGTACCTGTACCGCGGAAGGTCTCCTGAAGAAGTGTCTGCGTTTATTGTATCCAGGAACTTCCTCTACAACAAACACAACATAGGCATCAAAAGAGAGCGCATGGAAGATCCGCGCGTGCACGCTTCTTTGTTTCTGGTCTCTCCGCTGTCTTTCCGGAGCGAGGACGTGCTTCTGCTGAAGGCACTAAGCGAGGTCTCCAATACGATTCCTGTTATTCCCAAACGGGACATCTTTACTGCTTCCGAGCTGAGTAAGTACAAAGAGCTTATCTGTGCGCAGATAAAGCAGCACAGTGTTTCTCTGTGCCACCCCAGCTCTTTTTCTGCAGCGTATCCTCTTTCAACAGTAGCAAGCTGTTCTTTCATCACGGAAGAGGGAAAGTCTGTGCGCGGAAGGGTCTACAAGTGGGGAAGCATCAGCGCCGAGGACCCAGAAGTCTCGGACCTCCCCGTTCTTGTGTCACTTCTTCTAACACAGTCCTTTGTATGGCTCAAAAAGAGCACGGCTCAGTACTACAGCAAGTGGAAGGACGAGATAAGCTCTGAGCCTTCTCGGCTGCCTCTGAGCTCACAAGAAGAAGAGCTCTTAAAAGAGATAGAGTACACAATCACACAGAGGCTTGATGCCCGACTGAAAACTCTGGAGAAAGACGAAAAGCTTCTTGACCAAGCAGTGCAGTCTCTCACACCCCCCTCCATTCAGGGATAGTCCCAACGACACTCCAGTATCACTATAGTGTTAGTATTAGTGTTAGTATCAGTCCAGTGTCAGTGTTAGTGTCATTATAGTATTAGTGTTAGTATCATTATAGTATCAGTGATAGTACTGCCGGTATCATTATAGTCTCAGTTCAGTATCACTCTAGTATCATTATAGTATCAGTATTGGTACTGTCATATCTATAACAGAGCTTCAATAAAAACAACTGGCACATGCATCTACACACACCAGTACCAGTACTAGTACCAGTACCAATATCAGTACCAGTACCAGTACCAGTAACAACACCACTGCATCACCACAGCACTAGTGTTGGAAACAGCTTCATCCCCTTTGGGTATCTCTGTTTGAGTTTGGTTTGGCTGGTTTAGTTAGTTTGAGTTTTTGTTCTTTGAAGAAGCATTATGCTGCTGCAGAAAGAAGAGGCCAAAGCACTTTCAGAAGAACTGTTCTCTCTCTATGCCAAAGTAGAAGTAGCACGAAGTGCGCGCGAGAAGGGCGTGCTTAAAGAACAGATCAGAGCAGTCAAGTCCAAGATGCAGGCCCGTTCTATTGGGCACACTCCAAGTGCCACGGCTGTGAACAGAGTCTGTGCCGTTGAAGACACGCAAAGAGAAGACCCGCACATGCTGTGCATCTCCAAGAAAGAAAACGATGCTCTGTCTGTAGATGGGACGTACAGCACAGCAAAGATATCCAGCACAAAAGACTGCACAGTTAGCAATCTTTCTGTGGATACATCGTGCTACATCGATCACTGCACCAACCTCACACTGTACGTTGTAGCCCAGCAAGTCAGAGTAAGCAACAGCACAAACATCACTCTCTTTGCATACACCAAAACGGGAGTGTACATAGACAACTCCAAAGACGTGTCTCTTCTGCAGTACACTCCCACGCCCAAACCTGAGTGGGCGCACCATCCGCAGGTCTACAACTTCAACGAGCCAAAAGTACTCTAGCCCAACCAACCAACCTCCCTCTCTTCCTTCTCTCTGCGAGTGCTGCTCTGTGCCTGCCTTCTGCCACGGAAGAGAGGAAGAGAGGGAGGTTGGGAGGGTGGAAGAGTGGAAGAGTGGGTGATTGGAAGAGAGGACTAGAGCAACTCTGCACTGTGGGAAGCAGAAGGAAGAAGTGTGTTTAGACGAAACGGGGAATTAATTAGCACTTTTCCCTGCATATTAAAAAGACTCTTCGAAAAGAAGCTTTACTTGTGCTGTTTATGGACAGAGGGAAAAAAGACCTGAAAATGCACCCAAAGCCCCCTCTAGACGGAATACTATTTCCATAAAAGGAAAAGGTCTAGATCAAAACACAGAAGTCTCTAATCAATAAATAGAGAAGAGAAAATGAAAACCAATGAAAGTAACATCCTCACTTGGAAGAATTCTTGTCCTTGCTAACCTCTCTAGCGTCTTTGTTTCTGGGTACTTCTACCCTGGAATGAACTGCTATGGCGGTGGATACGGCAACGACTACACGGGCACTCTCGACGACTGCGTGTACCAGTACAACGAAGACAGCAACGTGTACTCACCAGTTGGCGCACAGGGCGCCAGCGGCATGGGAGGATGCAGCTCTGGAAGCTGTGGCCTTTCTGACGCAAGCGCACAGCCAAGCAGCATAGGCGGCGGAGTTGCATCAGATATTCAGGGACAGACCTATCCCTCTCTGGACTACAATGATGTATACAACAACCAGATAAGCGTGGCCACAGTCGCCAGCTCTTCTGTTGAGCCAGTGTCTTCTGTTGGAGCAGTGTCCTGTGCAGGAGAAGGCCTTGCTATTGGAGAAGCATGTGCCACTCCCATCACAGTTACCCTGAACGGAAGCCTTCCAGTTGATGTTGTGCCGGTGTCTCTATCCATGGGCGGGCAGACGTACCCCATCCCCACAACATCTGCACCGTGCGCCTCTGTGGAGGCCATCTCTGCAGCAGGGCTTGAAGTGTACACCCTTTCTGGAGCAGCTGTTGACGCACAGGCATCTAAGGACCAGGCTGCTATAAACGCAGCCACAATTGCAGGCACCACAAGCTCCCAGGCCAAGAAAGAACAGGCCAAAGGAGCCGCAGGCAGCAGGAAAGGAAAGTCTTGCAAGACCAAGAAGAGAGGAGGAGCAGCAGCCGCAGCAAAGAAGAAGAACGGAGCATTTGGCGTTACTGCTTTAGTTTCTCTGGTAGCTCTCCCGCTCATTGCCCTGATCATGTAAACACACATTTCAAATAAACTGCCTATCTAGCACACATTCTCTTCATCCTCCACTCCCTCAACACCTTCCACACCCTCAATACCCTCCACACCATCAATACCCTCCATACCTTCAACACCTTCCACACCCTCCATACCATTCATCCGTGCACGTAGTGGAGGGTGGTGCATGTAGCATCTTTGGGGTGTAGGAGGGTGGTGCATGTGTAGCATCTTTGGGACGTGTGCAAGATGGGCAGTGCAGGTACCATTCCCCCCTGCGTACCATTCCCCCCTTCGTACTCTTCCCTTTGTACCCTTCCCTGCGTACTATTCCCCCAGATGCCATATTAGTTGGCAGAAGACATATATAAGTATGTGATTTATTATTTAATTTTAGGCATGGAGAAGAAGAGCAGCATAGAAGGATGCAGATGCATTATGGAAGAGGAGACACAGAGGATAAAGAGTCTTGCCTTCCACCCGTGCAAGAAGATCATCATGGCTGGACTGCACAGCGGAAAAATCCAAGCATGGAACTATCTCTACAAGACAAAAGTATTTGAGCTAGATGAGCACGAAGGGCCCGTGCGGGTTGTGGTGTTCCACCATCTGATAGAAAGGTTTGCAAGCGGGGGAGACGACTGCCTGATCCGAATATGGGACTACAAGAACAGGTCGGTCGAGACGGTGTTCAAAGGGCACACGGACTACATTCGCTCCTTGGAGTTCCACAAGTCTCTTCCGTGGATTCTCAGCACGTCAGACGACCAAACCATCCGGATCTGGAACTTCCACTCCAAAAAGCTTCTTGCCACACTCACGGGGCACACGCACTACGTGATGTGTGCGAGGTTCATCAACGACAGTCTGTTTGCAAGTGTGTCTCTCGACCAGACCATTCGGGTGTGGGACTACTCGGCCCTCACCACAAAGAGCCAGAGCACAGTGATGGACATGCTGGGCGTGCCCGAAGTGATTGTGAAGCACATTCTAGACGGGCACGACAGAGGCATCAACTGGATTGCATCGAAGGCGGGGACGAACACGTTTGCGACGGGGGGGGACGACAGCACCATACGGATCTGGGATGCAGGGAACGACAGCGTCTTTGAAACGGACACGCTGCAGGGACACCACAGCCACGTGAGCTCGCTGTACTTCATGAAGCAGGATCTTCTTATCAGCAACAGCGAAGACGGGTCCATGAAGATCTGGGACACAAGAAGAAGAAAGTGTTTGAAGACCATCACGCACAGCAGCCGGTTTTGGTGTGTCGCCATGGACCTCGAAGAGAACGTCTTTGCTGCAGGGCACGACACGGGCTTTGCCGTGTACTCTCTGGAGAAGAGTGCGCCCGTGTACGCCCTGGACAGGAGCACGCTGTACTTGCGGAAAGGCAGCAGTGTCGTGCAGGTGGACATGGACGCAGGCACGGAAGTGAAAGTAGGGGAGGCCCCAAAAGGTCTGAAAGAGATGTGTGCCTGGAAGGACAAAGGCAGAGAGTGCCTGGTGCTCAACTGCGAGGGGACGTACACTGTGCGGGGGAAAGACACCTTCAAAGGGGCGGGGCATGCCGTCGTGCAGGGAGAGATGCTGCTTGTGTCAACGGGCACGGAGCTGGTGAAGCGGAGCCTGGACGGCCAGGACGTGCAGAGCGTGCAGACGGGCATAGACAGGGCCTTCACCACGGAAGAGACGGGGACTGTGCTGGGGTGCAAGGGCAGCGTTCTCTTCCGGCTGAACGAAGAGCTCGAGAAAGAAGAGTCCGTTCTGCTCCTGAGTCCCCCGCTGAAGGTGTGTGCGGGGAAAGACTTCTACGTGGCCGTAACGGAGAAGACGCTTGTCTTCCTGGACAAAGCTCTGACCCAGCTGGCTGTAGTGGAAGAAGTTGTCAGCATATCAAGTGCTGTGGTGAAGGACGACACGGTGTTCTACACGACGCCCATGCACGTGAAGTTTGCATTCAAGAGCGGGGAGCACTCCGTGCTTATCTCCACGGAAGAGCCCTTCTGGGTCGTTGATGTGGACACGGAGAAGGACAAAGTGCTGGGAGTGTGCAGGGACGAGAAGCTCACGGAGATGGAAGTGGACATGATCGAGTGGAGGTTCAAGCATGCGCTGGAGAGCAAGGACGCGGATACGGTGCAGGCGTGCATAGAAAGCAACTCTCTTATTGGAGAAGCGTCTCTCTCGTACCTGATCAGGAAAGAGTCGTACGGAGAAGCCATGGAGTATGTGGACGACGCAGAGATTCTTGTAGAGCTCTGTCTCCGCACAAAGAACTTTGAGAAGGCGTACGTGCACGGAGTGTCTCTCAACAGCAAAGAGGTGCTGAACAGGATAGGGGAGGAGGCCGTGAGCTACAGCCCAGAGATATCTGAAAAGTGCTTTGCACAGACGGGGAACTTTCTTTCCCTTCTGCTGCTGTACATCTCAACCAAGCAGACGGAGAGAATAGAGAAGCTTTTGTATTCGTGCACAGACGCCTCTCTCTGTGCAGTGGCTGCGATTGTGACGGGGAACCATGAGAAGCTGAACAGTCTGATCCAAGGCAGGAACGGAACATCCGAGCCAGCCGTTGTGACTGCCGTGTCTGAAGATGGGGCAGAGAAGAAGACGGCCAATGCATCCACGTCCACGGGCAAAGCAGAGCTTCCCCTTTCAGAGAAGCTTGAAAACCTGAGCATCCTGAAGAGCAGTTCCACCCCCAACAACACACACACCAACACCAACACCACCAACACCTCCACTAACACCAACAGTGTCAGTATCAACACACACACCCCCACCAACAGTTCCCTCCCCAGTGTCAACAGTGCCCCTGGAAAGGTCAACCTTGAAAAGCTTGCAGAGGAGATGAAAGCACACATAAACGACGGGCGTGCCTCTTCAGAGATAGACTTGGAGGAAGGCGTAGAAGACGCTCTGGAGTACATGACACAGGGAAAGTTTGCAGCTGCAACGGCAAAGTTTGAAGAGTCTTTGTACATAGCAATAGAGCGCAGGGAAGAAAAAGGAAGCGTGGAGAGAGACGGCCTGGACAGAGTGGTTGAGACGTGCTCGGTGTATCTACAGGGTCTCTGTGCAGAAAAGATCCGGAAGAGGGCAGACACGCAAGACAGAACGGCTTTGTCCTGTGCTCTGTTCTTTGCCTCGCTTGGAATCAAGCCAGAGCACAAAGTGCGCGCCATGAAGTCTGCAATCTCCCTGTGCTACAAAAAGGGAAACAAGCACACGGCAGTGGAGCTGTCAAAGCAGTTTATGTCCCAGTTTGGAGACGTGGACGCGCGCATCAGCACTCTAGCAGAGAGCAGAAAAGCAGCGGAAGACACCGTGCAGATTGACACGTCTCTTCCGTTCTGTGTAGACGTTGGAGAGTACTGCAAGGAAGGCATCCAGTGCGGAGTGTGCAGTGCGTGGAACACTTCCAAGTGCAGCACATGTGCATGCTGCCTTGTATCAGATATTCAATAAACAGTTCGTTAGTTAGTGTGTAGAGGCAAGAGATGTGCTGTGCTGTGCTGGCGTGTGTGTGGGGTATGGTAGAGATAGAGAGATAGAGAGAGAGAGAGTGTGTGTGTGTGTGTGTGTGTGTGTGTTTATTCTGGTAGTGGCACTGATGCTAGCACACCTGGGATTGGTGACAGTTATGCTAGCACTCCCGGGATTGACGGCACTGATGCGGGAGGAGACTGGAAGATCTTTCCGGCAAAGAAAAACATAGCGTCCATACTCTCTTTTACTACTGTATTGAAACTGTTAAAACAACTGTGGAGGTATAAGCTGTTTATCTCTAAATATATAAGATATACAAACAGATAGGCCACAGTTATAAAGAAAGACAAAGTCTTTGCATGCTGTTTCACAGCTTTGAAGCTGTCAGAGAGGGCTGTTGCATAGAGAACAGAGGCCGCCATCACAGCTGGGAAGAGAGTGCAGAGCGTGGCAAAGGGGGTGTTTAAGTAGTAGGCAGAGCTGGAGTAAAACAGAGCATAAGCAATCCCCACAAACGTGTACACGGGAAACTCCAGGAGTTCGTTGGGAATCAGGAAGAGCACGTAGACATGCCCGTGGAGGATGGCGGGGATGGACACAAGAAGAAACACTGTAATGGAAAGATGGAAAGAAAATTTTTGTTTGATAAGATCCAGAATGTTTAGCCAGTTGTACAGAGAAATAAAAACGCATCCTCCCCAGACCAGCAAAGAAAGAGAAACAGTCGGGTCCTTTGCAGCGGTGCTAAGAACAAGCGCAAAAAAGCAGCACAGGCACACAAACAAAAGAACAGTTGCTACACACAGCCGGAAATAGAGAAACACTCTTGTGCTCAGCTTCATCCCGGGAGCAAACATATCCTGAAACAGAACCCTGTGCCTTCCGTTGTACAGACACAGCAGAGTATTCTCTTGATACGTCTCTGCCCAGCCCATCTAGAGGCTAAACACGCCCTTCTAACTAATATATACGCAATTTCCCAAAAAGGAAACACCTTGTAGATTGGATTGAAATCCGCATCTGCTTAGACCGCTCCAAAACGCGTTCTTTTAGACCGTGTATAAAGAAGTGTTTATTGTACATTAGAGCAGAGTCCTCCAGGAAAGCACCGCCCAAAGAAAAGCACCCGCCCAAGTGCGCCTACTGCTCCGAGCCAAAGTGCACTGTTCTAAGAATCGTGGGCACTTTGTCTCGGAAGGCGTAGAACAGAGACTTCTCCGTGGCGTACATGCTGTAGAGAAGCTCTGGAGACGCCGATGTTTTGAGAAGAGCCCCCGACTTCTTGCAGTACAGAGAAATCTTCTTCATTGACCCCACAACAATCAAATGGTTCAGAAGGAAGAAGTCCACGGCCTTCGAGGAAAGAAAGATTGTGTACGCAAGAACGCGCCTGCACACGTTCCACTTGCTCAGAGACCCGTCAAGAGTGAACGCGTACACAACCCCGCCCGTCCCGGGCTTCAGTTTAAAGATAATGCTGGAGTGCACTTCGCTTCTGAACACGAGCTTCCCCTGCAGGGTCACCACGTAGACCACTTGCTCCATGCCAGCCAGTGCAATGTGCTCGCCAACTGCGCACAGAGTGTATATCCTGCGCGGGCTTTTGAACAGGCACCGAACTTCTTTTCCCGTGCGGTAGTTCCACAGACGGACTGTTCCGTCGTACGAGCCCGAAACCACCAAAGACTTGTCCTTGAGAACAAGAAGCGTGCGGATGCTGTCCTTGTGCCCCGTGAGCACGTGCTTGCACATTCCCGTCTTTGTGCACCACACACGAATCGTGTGGTCTCTTGACCCCGTGATAACGTACTTGTCTGTGAACCGCACACACCGGATGGTGGAGCAGTGCCCAACAAGCGTCTTCAGGCACACTCCAAGCAGGCAGTCCCAGATCTTAGCCACCCTGTCCGTCCCCCCAGTAACAAGCAGGTTGTCCCGGCAGTCAAACGTCCACACGCTTCCTTTGTGCCCCTTCAGCGTGCTCAGCAAGTTCAAAGAGAGATCAAACACCTTCACGGCGCTGGAGTTGCTAGACACCACGAGAATGTCTCCAAACGCAGTCATTTTTGTGATGGGCACTGTTGGTGCGTACTTCACTGTTTTGGACGTTTTCTCTTCTTTTTGCATCCATGTCCTTGTTTGGGCATACTCTTTCCTTACCACGGGCAAATATTTTCCATTGATGCTTTTTGTGCTCTTGTCCGCTACGTGTCTTTTCCAAATCAAAGCATTCACTTCAACAGCTTTTCTTATACGGCTGGAAAAGAGCATAAGTTTTTTCACGTCTTTCAGCTCCAAGTGCTTTGCTATTCTGTCCAGCACTTCTATGGGAAACAAGAGTCTGTCTGGCATACAATACACCACGAAATAAAATAAAATTTGTTTTGTTGTGTGATTGCTGCTAGCTAAGCTTCTGCACGTCACAACCGTTATTGCAAATTTAGAAGACCAAAGATTCTTTCTGGGCGCTGATGTAAGCGGGCCCTTCTAAGAACAAAGAAAGACTGTGGAAGAGTGCCTAGGAGAAAGCGTCCACAGAGCAGCCATTTGCCAAGCATCACTTGTTTTCTGCCCTGCCTCTCATTGGAGAAAAAAGAAGACAGAGTATTGGACACTCTTTTCTTTTTTATTTTTACAGTTCAGACTTTTACTTTTCATGCTACCGTACACAAACGAAGCAAACACATGCCACACTCTGCATCCAGGCACTTTTGAGCATCTTCCTCTGGACCATATCACCCTGTGCCAAATTCTTCAGAGAAACAGATCACAAGATCTCAGTGTTGTTTTGTATGGGCATCCAGAAAGAGAAGAAGAAAAACTTATCATGCAGAAGATAGAAGAAGCGGGGATATGTGCAAGGTTTGTCCTGTCAGAAGAAAAAAAGATGGTTGTAAAGTTAAAACAGCACATGAAGTTTGTAGTGCTCAAAATAGAAGCAGTATAAACAGGCTCAAGTTGTGGGGTGGTGTCAGTAATGGTATTAGAGGTGGTATTAGAGGTGGTATCTGTGATGGTGTCAGGGGTGGTATCTGTGATGGTATCAGTAATGGTATCAGTAATGGTATTAGAGGTGGTATTAGAGGTGGTATTGGTTCGGGAGTTCAAGTTGGAGATAGACAATACTACCCCACCATCACCATCATCCCACACCATCATCCCACACCATCATCCCACACCAACCCCAACTTGAGTTGGTATTATTTATTATGTTGGTTTTAGTGCTAGAAGTAAATGAATAAACAAATTTTATTTGCGGAATGAACATACACGATACTCTAAATGACTTGTCTGGAAGATTTCTTTTGAATCTTCTGCCAATGGAGATGAACAATCCAGAAAGACTTATGTTTCATGTAGAAGAAGCGCACTGGTTTTACGAAGACTACTACAAAAGAAAGCACAATCTTCCATCTATGACTCTCAAGACGTTCTCTGTCTACATTCTCAAGCACATAGGATACCCAGCAGGGAATCTCAAACTGCAAGAAGACTACAAGAGATTCATCAAGTACAAAAAATCAGTGCCTGTGTTTGGGGGGGTGATATTCAACTCACGAATGACCAAGATACTTATGGTGCAGGGGTACGGGAAATACCAAACGTACACCTTCCCGCGGGGAAAGATAAGCCGGGGAGAAAACGAGCTGGAGTGTGCTCTCAGGGAAGTAAACGAAGAAATCGGGTACAGCGCAGAGAAGAAGATGCTCAAGAGCGTGTGCATAGACCTAAGCACAAACTCAAAAGAGTCCAAGCTGTTTGCAGTGCTGAACGTCCCAGAGCACACCAAGTTCGAAACACAGACGAGAGGAGAGATCAAAAGCATCTCTTGGGTCAGTCTGTCCTCAATAGAAAGGGAAGACAGCCCAATACTAGCACATGTTAAGACGTATATTAAAGAAATCAAGACACTCGTGCGGAAAATCAACCAAACAAAAGTGCCTCTCAACAAAGAAAGCCTGAAGAAAGCCTTTGGCATTGTAGAGTAAATCCTAACGTAGACGGAGGAGTGCAGAGTGCAAGCGCGCCACAAGCCCAGGTCTTGTGCTTTTCACACGGACCAAATGCAAAGAGCAAAGATGCAAAGACAAACAGAAATCACCAATCACCCATCACAAACAATCAACACCGGCACGCGCGCGCAAGTCTGCTCTCTCCGCCCCGCTCTCTTTGTGCGCCCGTGCACTCCCACAAATTCAAAATAAATCGAATAGTTTATTTGTGAGTCATAGATGCGTGCGTACTTTAAAGCACTTTTTATTTTTGAAATATTAGGAATGGACAAGCTTGCACACTTCAGAAAAGAGCTGAAAAAAAGAGACTTGGATGGATACGTTCTGTACAGAAGAGATCCCCATCTTAACGAGTACATACACCCATACTACAACCAGGTGGAGTACCTAAGCGGGTTTACAGGGTCCAACGGAGCCATGCTTGTTCTAGAGCAAGAAGCGTTCCTGTTCACAGACTCCAGGTACTTTATACAGGCCAGGAAAGAGCTTCCTGAAGGCATAGCCCTCTCCAGGATGCAGGAAGACCCTTCGATTGAAGAGAGACTCCAGAAGCAAAAGGGAAAGAGAATAGGCGTGGATCCGCAGTACATCACAGAAAAAGGGTACGCCAAGCTGGTGAAGAGTGCAGCACACGGCTCTTCAGAGATTGTGCTGGTGGAAGAAGACCTAGTCGGGCTTCTCTGGGAAGACAGGCCGCAAGTGGAGGCAAGCAAGCTCTCGGCCATGGAGAACAAAGTGTCTTTCAAGAAGAAGATAGAAATGGTGAGGGACTGCATGGAGCCAGAAGCGTCGAAGTACTCGTCCAAAGAAGAGCTTGACGGAGTGGTTATCTCAGACATGGACGAGATTGCGTGGATAACCAATCTGCGGGGCACAGACGTCCCAATGTCTCGGCTGTTCTATGCATACATGTACATCACCCCAGACAAGACTGTGCTGTTCACAGATGCAAAGCTAGAGCAAAGAGTTTCGGGGCTGGAGGTGCTTCCGTACGGGGCTCTGTCGCAGCACCTGGCAGGCATCACGGGGAAAAGCATCGGCGTCTCTGGGAACACAAACTACCACATTGTGCGGATGCTTGAGGACAACAAGAACGCCGTGCACGGGTTTACCTCTGTCGAGTACCTGAAAGGGATAAAAACACAGGAGGAAATCGCAGGGTTTGAAGAGGCAAACAAGAAAGACGCAGCGGCACTGTGCATCTTGTTTGGAAAGATAAAGAAAGCCGTTGCCGAAGGGGTTCCTGTAGGAGAAGTAGAAGCAGCAGAGTGGCTTCTGCAGATCAAACAGAAAGACCCGGAGTTTATTGCGCCAAGCTTTGACACGATTTCAGCGTACGGAGAGAACGGGGCTATCATTCACTACTCCCCCAAGAACAACGAAGTGAAGATAGGCACAGAGAGCCTGTTTCTACTCGACTCGGGGTCGCAGTACACGCAGGGCACTACAGACATTACAAGGACGGTGTCTTTTGGACAGCCCACGGAAAGCCAGAAGAAGCACTACACAGCAATGATCAAAGGACACATTTCTCTGGAGAGCACGCACTTCCCCGTTAAAACGGCTCTGGGAGCTCTTGCATCTATTGTCAGAAAGGAGATATGGAAGGTGGGGGAGAACTACGCGCACGGAACGGGGCACGGAGTAGGGTACGGGCTGAACGTGCACGAAGGCCCGCACTTTCTGGAGCCAAGCTCGCAGGACAAGGCCGTGGTGGGCATGGTGGTAACAAACGAGCCGGGGGTGTACATTGAGGGCAAGTACGGAATGAGGCACGAGAACCTGATGTGTGTTGAAGCCTCTTCCAAGTTTGAAAGCTTTCTGGTTCTTAGAAATCTCACACCTGTTCCCCTGCACATGGCTTTGATAGACGAGAAACTGCTTACAGTTGAAGAGATTCGGTACATAAACACAGAGAGCCAGAGAATGCACGCACTTCTTTCTCCTTTGCTTGCGCACTCTCCAGAAGGGCTTGCATGGCTGAATGAGAACACCAAGCAGTTGGAAGAACCCTCGGCCAGGCAGGTGCAAAACGGACAAAGCCAGGGCATCTCTCTGAATGATATGGGGGCAGGTGCACAGAAAGAATACTGTTCCATCGCCATAGATATCTAAGACAGTAAAGGTAAAGGGAAGTGGGGAATGGTAACTGCAACTGTGGCAGTGGCAGGAATAGTAACTGTAGCAGTGACAGGAATGGTAACTGGAGTAGTGTAAGTCTTAAAGCCTACAATACTACTATGCTCTGTGTTTGCACACAATAAACCATTTTACTTTACTGGATTGTCTATTTATTTGTATGGTTGGAAGTATCTTATGCATCTGTTGAGCTTCTATCGTTGCTCTCTTCTTCTTTGGAGCTGCTGGGCCTTCTTGAGCTCCTTTTTCTGCTCTTTTTCTGTGTGTAATAGTCTGAGGCGTCTGCACTGCTTGCATCTTCAAACTTATTGCTGGCTTTGCTGTGCTTCTTCGATCTATGCCTTGATCTGTGGCTGGGCTTGTCTTCTGCTAGGAACCTTGACTCTTCTTCTAAGCCGTGACTTCTCCGCCTTTTAGATCCATACCCACGGTCTTTTGCTGCTTTGTTTAATGTGTAGGTTGAAAAGTCTTCTTCTGTGCTGTCTTCCAGGGACGAAAGACCCTTCTTTAGGTATTCTGTATACTTGCCTTTCTTGAAGGCGCCGTCTCTTGCCATGCGAAAGTTCTTGCTGTTTTTGCGTCCTTCGTCTCCAAAGTGGCTTATACACCACTTTTTTGTTGCCTGGTCCAGAAGAATGCACTCTTCTACCTTAGAGGCCAAAGACACCTGAATGTTCTCCAGGTTTTTCCCAGCAAGGTGCTGCTTGATGTTTTCTATCCTGAGCCTGACATCCTGGAGCTTTCTCTCATCTGAGGCCAGGGCACCGTGCTTGGTAGCTACAAAAGCAGACGCAGAAGATAAGAAAAAGATAAGAAAGCATGCTTGCATAGTCCAAGATTTAATTATCTACAAATACTCAGAGTGAAACGTGTTTGAGATACTTACAATCTAATAACAAAATAGATTGTGTGCAGGTGTGCTAGAGCATTGTACAAAGAGTCTGTTTTGTGTTTGTACTCGCTCTGTGTGAGAATGCCTTGTTTCTCTCTGCACTGTCTGAGCTCCAGATAGCACGCATTGATTCGTGTCCATACTTTGTGCTGCAGAGCAGAGTACACAGAAGACTCGTCTGCATGCCAAAAATGGAAGCTTTTGGTAGCCATGCACTCGGCTGTGCGGGGAACCATTTGTGTGGACACAAGGCCTTCTCTGAGAAGAGAAAACAAAGCTTTCTTGCACTGTGCACTGTCCATGAGAAGGTGCCTCTGCATAAACTTGTCTTCTATGTACCTGCGTGAAAGAAGATGCGCAATAACTGTAGAGGTCTTTTCTTCCAGGTACCTGTCGCAGTACTCTTGCAGGCACTGCACTTTCAGCTTGCTCATGCACACAGAAAGGTTTGCCTGGTACCTTTCAAAAGAAGAAGAAAGCACGCCGTACCCGCTCAGATACTGCAGATGCTCGTTCACAGCCGACTCCAGCGTGGTGTGCCCTGCAATCTCCAGGTCCTGGATTTTCAGAAGAGAAATCTGCTGCACAATTGTTTTTAACGGCACGCTTAGTGGATGCATGCTTTTCACAATGCCAAACACTACTTTTGTTGAGCGTGTAAAGTGCTTTTCAATCGTCTCTTCAAGCAGCTGGTTGACAATGCACTGCCGAACCTTCTCCAGAGCTACTCTCAGCCCCTCTTCTTCTGTGTCGGCGCTTGTTTTTGGTATCTTAATCTCTTTGGGTTTTCCTATTCTGGCAATAAACCCTTTGCTCTGCAACGTTTTTATTTGCGGGCGAAGCTCTTCGGGAACGTCTTTTTCTCTTACTTCTTTTTTTACAAGCATCTCGCACAGGATAGCAGCCTCTGTCTTTTCGCACACTCTGTTCAGGTACTCCAAATACACGGGACAGTCTGCAAGATAGAAGTACTCTTCCCTGACAAAATACTTGAACCGCCCTTCTGTGTTTGTAAATCCAACGACTTCAAAGTGTATCAAAACTGACAAAGCCTTGGCTATTTCCATTTTGGTGTGCTGGATTTCTTTGCACAGGGCTCCAAGAGTCTTCTCTCTGTGCTCTTGCAGGTGCCTTCCAACTGTAGAAGGGATCTCTCCAAAGACTTCAAGAAAAACCGTTCTCTTGCACTTAGACACAGACATGGCTTGCCCAAAATAAAATCAAAAAGAACTTGCAAGCAAGCGAGGATGCATACGGAAAAGAAGACAAAAGAAAAGAAGAAATCGAAACACCCGACCCAGTACCAGATCAAAAAGACAGTTGAGAATGCAGAGAAGATTCTCAAAGACACAAACACGTATGCTTGTGTTATAGCACAAGCTCGTGAGCAAGTAAGCAAGCTTACAGAAGACAGCACACTCACAGAGAAGTACCAACTTGTTCTGAGCATACTGAAAGCCTCTCTTACAGACAGAGACAAAGAGCTTCTCCAAGATATTCTTACAACACCACCGCCACAAGTCTAAAAATAGGGTTCAAGTTTGTACTGGGGATGCATTGCCGTTAGTGTTCTGTTGGGTGGTACTGTTAGTCCGAACACCAACTCTATCGAAGCAGCACCCAAGCCTATTCCAGTACTAACCCGAAACTTGTTTTCTCTCTTTAAAGATACCATAAACCAAAGTTGTATGTCTTGTATGTCTATTAAATCTGCTTTGTTTTTATACTCTATCTAAGATCACACAGACCCCCATACTTTTACTCATACCTTTACCCATACCTTTACTCATACCTTTACTCATACCTTTACCCATACCTTTACTCATACCTTTACTCATACCTTTACCCTTCTCCTTTTAGTGTATTCTTCTTCCTAGCATTTTCATATTCGACACACCCCACATCCCACATACTCTATAGAGCATTCCAGTCAAAGCTAAACTCTCAGCCTTAGCACAACTCTGCCCTATTTCTAGGTGTGCCAATATAGAAGTTAGTACTGTCTATTATATCTAACACTAGAGATGCAACCATTTGTCATACATAGATATGCTTAATGTGCTCTGATTAATGTCTAGTACACCTGTCTAGACAGATAAGGGCATACCATAAACCATAAACCATAATAAAAGTATAGATATAATGTTTTTACTTTTGTTTGTTATATGAGAGATATTAAACATATGCACATGCCAGTTGTTCTGTTGACTAGCATTGTGGTAGGCACAATCTTGATCTATTCCATATTTTCGTCTAAAAACGAAACAAAAGATAGAACAGATGCTTTTGAAAGCTCAGATATGGAAAAGGAAGAGACTTCTTCTTCGCAAGTCTTGTTTCCCATTTCAGAAACCTGTTTTGAGAAAGTAGAAGCTGCCCTTCCATCTAATAGTCCTAGCCTAGCTGAAGAAGAAGAAGAAGAAGAAAAACCATCTGAACTGCTCAGGACGTCCACTCCAGCTGTACATCCCGAGCCAGCTAGCACAGTTGGATTACATGAGCCAATGAATTTGTCTAGCTTTGTACCTGAGCTGAACAACTCTGTCTCTGAGACTCCAGAACCAGAAACACAGCTGGGTAGCCTTTCAGACTCTCCATCTTCGTCTAAGCTCATAGAAGAAGAAAGAGAAACGCCCCCAACTACCCCTGAGCGTATTGGCAATACAGCGGCTTCTTCTCTAGCATGGGCCGATCTAGACATTGAGTTTTTAAAATCTCTACAGGGATATCCAGGGTTTTTCAGGCTGGCCTTAGATGGGCTAGCCGATTTATTCTTTCGGTTAGTATTCAGTTAGTAATACCTTACTGCCAGCCACTCGTAAATATAAAACTTAAAGGTTAAAACCCAGTGAAAATAAAAATAATTGCTCTATTCTCTATAGGGCTAGCAACACAATAAGACAAATATGCAGGTTTGGATCTGAGAATAGCACATGCACAAGCAATCGAATGTGCTTTTATGTGGAAGAAAGAATATTGGATTAGCAATCTTTATTTCTTGAACTAGGCCAAGACTGGCTAGAGACAACCATTTGTAACTCCAATGTAATAGCAGTTAAGAAGTATTGTTTACTATCCAGTTAGTGCACATCTTCACCACTAAATGTGATGTTTGCCACTTTGTCTTTTAAGCTTTTGGAAAATACTAGCTCGTTTGTAAGATTCCCATTTGTTGCAACCATTCCTAATGTAAAAGGATTATTTGCTGTGAGACTTGCAATTTCTTTTGCTATGTCATTGAGAATACTGTTGATGTCTACAGCATTCGTGGGAGCAGGGCTGATGGTAAAAGCGCCAGTTGTTTCTGTTGCTGTTTCTGTTGCTGTTTCTGTTGCTGTTTCTGTTGCTGGAGTAGTATTGTCGAAAAAACGCTCAGGGCTGGCCATTGTGTCAGTGGGAGTCTTAGTGGTATCTTTAGTAATGGCGTAAGGTGGGTATTCGGCTGCTATCTTGGCTTTAGTGTCAACTTCCGGAATACTCTTGGTTTCTATCTCAGATACATCAATGGGGGTTGTAAATGGTGTCTTTGTCTCAGTCACAGCATCAGGGAATGTACTGGTTTCAACTGGCATCCTTGTGGGGATGCTAGAAAGCATAGTAGTTGTGTGTTGTTCTGTTGTTTTTGAAAGCATTGCCGCAGATGCTATGCTTTTAAAAGTTGTGTTTGGTGTTTCTTTTGTAACGTTAGAGACGTCTATTTGTGGCAAAAACAAATCTGTGTCTTTCCAATCCAAAAACACCAGGTATCCAAAGTACACCAATACACCAGCCCAGCACAAACTCACAATAATGGCACATGTCATGCCCAAGTAGAATAGGACAGATTTGTTATTGGCACACACAATGTTTGAATCTGCAGTATCGTTGTTGATATTTAAAACTTCATCATTATTGTCTTTTCTTATGGGAAACTCTAAAGGTATTTCTTCAAGCACGTGTATATCCCCCCTTGATGTGTTTTCTGTGTTGAATGGAACTTGACTTGGCATGTATTTTCTTATTTTGCCATATACTGTATCTGACTCGGACTGAAGAATACTTTGCCAAGACATAGTCAAAGCACATAAATAGATAATGAATACTTGTTTTTCTGTTCGAGAAGATGCCATTGACTAAACTCAGATGTTTGTTCAATCCATTTTGCTTATATGCTTGTTTGTAAGATCACACTGATACCCTTCTAGTATATCACTCTTTATATTTGTGTGTCTCCAACCTATAGTCTGGAGGATATTATACCCAAAGCCTATCATAATCGATTGTATCCTCTATAGGAGCACTGCTGGTGTTAGTAGTAACACCGATGCCAACTGATAATGTACACACATAGATAAGTGTCGAACAGAAACACATATACGCCGCAGCACAAGCATTTGGATATGGCAGTACGAATCTAGAATCTATAATGCTGCTTTTGTGGCAAAAATCAGTTTGATGGGTCAAAAAACTAATTGTATATTTGTAGTGTTTTGAAGGGGCGCACTTCTGTTGGTTCGGTAGTGCTCAGTAGAGAGCGTCTGGCACGGATGGGTTTGGAAGAGTTTGGTTGGTTGGCTCTTTTATTAACTTGCGACGAGCCCTTCTTTGACACTGGGGATTATGATCAGTGTTCCATTGCTCATGGTTCTTTCCCATACATATTGGGATTGGGATTAGTATCGGTATTGGGATTGGGGTATATGGGGGTGTATTTATGGGTTTGGGAAAAGCTTTGCTAATTGATACTCAAGATTAGGTTCATCACTGCCTAATCCAGTGTGCTCTTTGGGCTAAAAGCAAAAGCAGCTGATGGATCTGCGGATTGGAATGTAGAGAGTTGTAGGGGGAGTACACAAAGTGCTTTGGCGAGAGCACGATAAGCGTGTTACTGGAGAAGTAGTTAGAAGTGTTTATTCTATTCGGCTTGCAAAATTGTAGATTGCGCTGAAGAAATTAAAACACGGTTTAGGGATGCCTCAAGGTGTTGTATAGAATCATGGTAATATTTAAAAGCACATAAGAGAACAATGAGACTAATAAATTTTATCAGAAAACTCTTATATAGTGTGCTAGTCAAATAGTTCTTCCAGTAACGCAGCCTGAATAGCGCAAACCCGTTTAACAAATGCAAGACTAACTCCACTATCAAACTGATAGATATGCTACTCTTTGCTAAATTAAATAGTGCTACCATTATAGCTTCCTTGTCTGATATTTTAGCTTGTATCAAAGAAGCTTCTGTTGGAAATTTGTGCGTGCCAGGCTTGAAATAAATGATTATATTCATAACATAGAACATAACTACCATTGTTTCAAAGAGTGAAAGGAACCAAATACTATTTAAGTACGTTTGCTTTTCTTCTTTGGAATATGTCTGTTTCAAATTTCCATAGAAGTTGCAGTTCTTCCAGAAATAGCCAAATCCCATAACATGACCACTCAAAGTCAAAAGCATTGGCACATAAAATGAGTTACCCTTATTACCAAAACTAGAATAATACCACTGTTTCAATGTCTCAATGTACTCTCTGTTGTCCATAAAGAATGCAACGAGAAGGCATGGAAGAACACTCGAGGCAACAATACCTATGAGCGTTTTTATCTTTATCTTAGCCAGTGCCAGGCTGTTGGTGAAAACTTTGCCATCTGCTAGAACTCTGAGCGGGTAGTCTCCCTCGAGAAGAAGTGCTGTGCTAGGATCTTTCTTCAAGGTATCTCTGAACTTTGCAATCTTCTTATGATGCTCACTGTGTCTTTCAATAGTGGCTTCTTCTCCTCTTTGCACCCAATCAAACCAGCTGAGACCACTGCCCTTCAGCTCGTTGTCAAGAATGGTCTTTTTCATAGAAGACATGCTGTCGAATGTGTCCCAGGTGCACTCGTTGTTCTCTTTCTTAAGAGCCTCTACGGTTTTCAGCAGCCCGTCCCTGTTAGAGAAAACGTTGTCGTTTTTAAGAGTGCTCTCTATCTCCTGCAAAGAGAGAAGCTGTTGCATATATAGATAGTACATCTTTCTGTTGGATGCCATAATGTTTTTGCACATTTCGTCTTCCAAAGTGGTAAATGTTGTTAT